>JASDQU010306390.1:22889-37225 GCA_032191745.1 Picea mariana | reverse complement strand
AATGTATGTAAAAGGAAGAACTGACAGTTGCTAGGCAACTGTGTCCTTCACTCCAAGACGATTGCGGAGAGAATGGAACTTCTGCTTAGTGAAGGTCTTGGTGAAGATGTCTGCAGTCTGTTCTGTTGAAGGACAAAACTGCAGGTCGATGATCCCCTCGTGTACTAAGTCTCGGATGTAGTGCATGTGGATCTCAATGTGCTTCATCCGCTGCCTCTGAACTGGATCTCTGTAGAACTTCAGAGTGCTCTAGTTGTCACACCATATGACGATTGACCGATGAAACTGAATGCCCAACTCAGTGAGAAAATGTTGTAGCCACATAGCCTGAATGGTTATGTTAACTACCCCTTTGTACTCTGCCTCAGCTGAAGATAGAGCAATAGCAGGCTGCTTCTTGCTCGACCAACAGATAGGCTCGAAAACAAGACTGAGTGAGTAACCAGATGTGGACTTGCGATCAATGCTATCGCTAGCCCAGTCAAAATCAGTGAACCTGATGAGGTCCAATGTAGAGTTTGTTTCATAGTGAATCCCAAAGGTGATGGTTCCATGTACGTATCGAAGGATACGCTTTGCAGCCTTCCAATGTAGCTCATGCGACTCCTGCATGAACCTGGAGACTGCTCCAACTGCATAGGAGAGGTCTGGTCGGGAGTGTGTGAGATACAACAAGATCTCCACTAGCTGTCTGTACAGTGTGTTGTCCACCAGTGGAGTGTCCCCGCCATCCTCAAGTCTAACTCCTGATAAGAAAGGAGTCGGGGCAGACTTGCAGTCTGTCATGTGAAATCTCTCAAGGAGATCTCGTGCATACTTGGCCTGAGACAGTTTGATGCCTGATGCATCCTGACTAATCTCGAGTCCAAGGAAGAAATGTAGCAGAACCATGTCCGTCATCAAGAACTTGTCATGCAAAATCCTCTTGACTGCAACAATTGTTGAAGTCAAGCAACCGATGATCAACAAATCATCAACATATAAAACTAGGAGTAGAAGTGAATCAATCGTCCTGAGCATGTAAACATTTGGGTCTGACTTAGAACGTACAAAGTTCTTGTGACAACAGGTAGGAATCCATCTTGGCATACCATGCCCTCGGGTCCTGCTTGAGGCCATAAAGAGACTTCTTCAGTCGATAGACCAAAGTTTAATCCTTCACAAATCCCTGGGGCTACTCCATATAGATCTCCTCAGAGAGATCGCCGTGAAGAAATGCATTCTTCACGTCCATTTGATGGACTTCCCATCCCTTGGCTGCCGCAATGGAAAGTGCCAAACGCATGGAATCCATATTCACTATTGGAGCGAAGGTCTCATCATAGTCAATGCCATGCACCTGCTGAAAGCCTTTGGAAACTAGCCTGGCTTTGTATCTGCTAACATGTCCATCCGTTGTGCTCTTGGTCCTGTAGACTCATCTGCACCTGACAAGTTTCCTTCCTGAAGGAAGGGGAACCAGATCCCAAGTCTGATTCTCGAGGAGGGAGTTGTACTGCTCCTGCATGGCAGATACCCAAAAGAGATTTACAACAGCCTCGCCATAGGACTGTGGATCTGAAGATTGAACCAAGAAAAGATGCCTGGGTGGCATCGGTTCAGTGGCAGTGAGTGCAAGAGGAGGCTCCTCGAAATCAGATCGAGTCCTCCTAGTATAAGTTGGATCCCAACAAGATCTCCTGCATCCTGAAGAGTAGTCTTGGCCCACTTGGGCCTCGGCTCTGGCTTTGCATCTACATCTGCATGCACTGACTTTGCATCTGACTGTACTGACTCTGTATCTGGATCATCTGAATCCTCTGAATCAAAACTCTCATTTGAAGAAGAGTCGGCATGTGCATGCTCATCATCTCTGACAGGTGGAAGAACAAAAGTGTCTACATGTGGCTGCTAAGGTACATGCGAGACACCTTCCTCAAATTGGACACTACGCTCAATGATGAGCCGATCTGAGGAAAGATCAATGAGTCTGTATCCCTTCACACGGTCGGGGTATCCAACAAAGATACACTATGTGCTCTATGGATCAAGTGCCTTCCTCTTCTTAGAGGGAATCCTGGCCCATGCATGTGAATCGAAAATATGAAAGTGGGTCACTTCTGGTTTGAGGCCGCTCCAAGCCTCGTAGAAGGTCTTATCCTTGATAGATCTATGGGGAGATCTGTTTTGGATGTAGGTTGCAATATTAAGTGCTTCAACCCATAATCTCTGTGGAAGTGACTTTGCATGTCGCATGCAAGATGCCATCTCTTTCAGAGATCTATTTTTCTGCTCAACAGCTCTGTTTTGATGCGGAATATAAGGAACCGTGTGCTGCAACTAAATCTAGACCTCATGACAAAGATTATGTATCTCATGGTTGACATACTCTTCCCCATTATCTGTTCGGAGGACTTTGATTTTCTTTCCTGACTGTGTCTCAACAAGGGCTTTGAAATCTTTGAGGTGTTGAAAGACCTCTGATTTTTTCCTGAGAAAAAAAATCCATGTGAAGCGTGAGAAATCATCAACAAAAATGAGCACGTACCTTGCTTTACTGACTAATGGATGCAGAAAAGGGCCCATTAGATCACTATGGATCAGATCTAAAGGAAAGAAATCCTTTTGAGTCTTTCCTTTGTCGAATTTGTCTTGAGGGTGTTTTCCAAGAACACATCCCTCACAAATTCCTTTGGAGAAGTGGATGTCAAGTAGACCATCAACCATTCCCTGCTTGCTAAGCTGTTGCATATATCTTAAATTTAAATTCCCGAACCTTTCGTGCCATATCCTACTGCTTTCATCAGCATGGGTAAGCAATAATGCATAATCTGGTTCAATAAATTCAGAAAATGTGTAGAGTCTGGATTGATGATTTACCTCACCGGTAGCAACCTTGGAATTGGTTTGCATGTCATAGATATCCATTGCATCAGGTGTGAATACAACTCTCTTTCCGGTGCCGGATTTTGTCATCTGATACAGGGAAAGAAGATTGACAGAGATTTTGGGAACGTGTAGCACATTCTGTAATATTCCGCGGATAATAAACTAGGGTTTTGAATAAAATATAAATTTTATTGCATTAACTTGGTTGCAAACCCTTGTAATTTCGTCAAACACATTTCATACGCACCAAATACACATAAAATAGAAGAGATAACATGGGCATTTTATTATTATGAAAAATCTGAATACAACCATATAAATCATAAATGGTTGCTAGGGCAGTTGCAATACACTAATAACAACATAAAATCATAACCTGGAACAATGCCACAAACTCTCCAATAGAATGTTGAAGATGAAACTAGAACTGAAGCTCCAATGAAGACCCTGGTTGGATCTTCCTCCTTGTCTAACTAGGGTGGATTTTCACCACCGAAGCCAAACTCCTATGAGAGGGTTTTGCCAAAACCCTAATGAAAAACCTGGCTCACCGAGCACTCCACAAGAAAATGATCAAATCCAATCTGCCCAAATGACTTGCTGACCTCTCCTTTTAAAGGCTCTGTGGATCTTTCTAGAGAGATCTAACCCACCTTCTCAAAGTTTCTAGAAGAGCATTTTATTTAATAAAGTGACTTTATAAGGTTATTTTGATTAAGTCACTTAAAATTAAATAATAATTAATTAAATATTAGTTTCCAAATTTAACTTTAGGCAACATAATGAAATAATTAATTAAATATTTAATTTTTCTGAACTTGCCAAAAAAGGGGACTTTACAAATCCTCCCGCCCCAAGATTGCTTGTCCTCAAGCAATACGCTCCATCGACTGAATCTGTCTAAAAATGATACATGGATCCCAACCATCCTAGAAAATTTGGAGCATTCCCCGCTCATAGCACGAATCTGTGAGGTTCTATCACAAGATCATGTTTGACTGTCCCTGATCAACCAAGCGTTCATAAGTTGTATGAACTTGATCAACTCCTCATAAGACCACTCATCCCCACAACCAAATCTACGTAGACTAACAATCCCATCAATGTCGGTTGTCAAGCTGTCAACCACTAAAATCCTAGGGTCCCATGTCAATCTCAAAGATATGCCACCATGCTGACGCTGCACCATTCTGATCATCATACTCAGATTGCATCTCAATACCCGTCAATCCACGACTGTCCTCGATCCTGATAATAAAATCAAGGACTCTATCAGGAGGCCTCCTTGGAGGAAACAGGTCGAAGCTCCATCGTACACCACCATGTGTCAACGAGGGCTCCTGTATACTGCTGCACACCACCGTGTCCTCCTGCATCTCCGGTTTCTTGTATGTACTACTGAACCCAACACTCTACTGATGATAACTGAACCTGTATCCCAGAATGTGTCCATATATGTCATGTATTTGTGAAAGAATGCAAGCCCAAGAGACTCTCTTGGGTTGCTTACAATGTCTAGAAGATAGAGAGAAAGAAGATGTTTTGGCACCACCACTCTACGATGCTTCCTTGAATGTTTTTGGAGCCAAATATGCATAAATCCTCTTCAGAACCTGCAATAAACCTGCAAAAACAACAAACTATTTGTTGAAATATTGTAACTGCAAAGAGTATTCTATTTAATATTGAGTCATTTACTTATAGATCAATCCCCTTTTGTGGATTGATCATGTCGGGGCTTATGTATGACCAAATCCCCTTTTGTGGATTGATCATGTCGGGGCTTATGTATGACCAAATCCCCTTTTGTGGATTGGTCAAACCCTAATTATATCATGCTAATTAAGAAGTCGGCCCCCAGGCCTAATTAAAGTGGTTATAACCACTAAGTGAAGAGGTCAGCCTTGCTTGATGAAGAGACACCTCCCTAGCGCCTGCCAGCTAGTATAAATACGTGAGGAGTGTTCCTCATTTGTTCACTCACTCATTCCACTCAACACTAGAAGAGTGTTGATCTCATGGAGGAATGTTTGATCACAACACTAGAAGAGTGTTGATCTCATTTCATATTGTATTTCTTACTTTTGATCTTTGTTTAAAACAGGTCACAAGTGATAGCTCTAAAGGAGCTATTGTGACGATTATTCATGCTATTGTTTTATTATCAAAGGAGTACTATTCTTGCTTGTTGTTTTGTTGACCTTGTTCCAGGTCACAAGTGATAACCTTGAGGAAGCTATAGTGAAGGTTGTAGAAGGCAACAAATTAGATGAGACATGAAGCAGACTATGTACATGACCATACACACTCATGTACCAAAGAAGACGAAGAAGAAACTATTTTTGAGATCCAACGTATCTCATATGGAGATTGACTGTAAGGAGTAGAAGGCTCCAACGATGACCAAACATTAGAACTCACAGAAGACTTGGTCAAAGGATAATGAAGCCACCTTGACGAGAAGTAGAACTCGTTTAAAGTCTGACTCAACTTTTCATATTTAGACTTGGTATTCAACACCAAGTATACCCTGTAAGAGATGATGAAGTCCTTGTAGACTCAGAAGAAATCAAGAGTAAGCCTGCTCTCAGAAAGGATCAAATGAAGAGACATCTTCCAGGACTGGGAGACAGATGCCATGAGAAGACTAGATCGTAGCTTCAGAGACTCCTAGGAGATATGAAATCTCCTAGAAGATTCCCTTATTTCAGTGACAGAGAAGGAAGCTAGTCAGAAAGACTGAGATATGTATTTTTCCGTGAGAATAGAAGAGAAGTCAATGATGACTTCCAAGATTGATCTAACAGATCAAGCATGTTGCATATGTACAAAGACTAAACTGTGTCCAGAGGATTCTCCCAGCAAAAGGGAGAAGACTATGACGAGACACTTACTCCAGTAATTGAAGAAATAGTTCTGGTATTCATGAAGACAACCAGGACAACCATGATTCTGATATAGTATGAGATTCATGGGGAGCAATCCCTATATTTGAGAGCGAGTTATCTCCAGTGCCAGTTGGTGTAGTACATTAGTCGGGCCATGGAGACATGACTACACTAGCAGATAGAGTTACCTCCATGAAAGAAGAAGAGCTACTTTCAATACCAATTATTGAGCCACTCTTAGGTTCAGATGAAGTTGTTTCCGTGATAGAAGAGTTACTCTCATATTTCAACAAACACAGTGAGAATGGAGCAGTCATTCTCAGCTTCAGAGCAAGTGCAGGTGCAGAGTCCCAGTTCTAGAAGGAACAGTTGCAGAAAGAGGACATACTCTCAGGCAGTGAGACAGATAGTGCTTTGCAGAAAGCACATAGAGCTAACACATGATTGTGCAGATTGAGTTGTAGTTGAGCAAGTGTACCAAGTTGGCACAGTGTGATGTCAAAATTTAGTTTCAAAGTACAAGACTCATGCCTGCAAGATGAAGCAAGCTCCTAGAGCTTGGTATGGCAAAATTGACAGTTTCTTGATGAACTTGGGCTTTACCAAGAGTAAAGCTAAATTATAACCTTCACTTCAAGGTTATGAAAGATGAGTCAGTTATATTATTGTTGTATGTGGATGACTTATTCTTAACTGGAGAAGAAAAGCTCATCACAGATTGTAAGAAGAAGCTCGCTGCAGAATTTGAGATGAAAGACCTAGGCCTGGTGCACTATTTCCTAGGTCTTGAAGTTTGGCAGAGCCCAGAGAAGATCATCCTTAACCAAGGGAAGTATGCAGTTGAAATATTGAAGAGATTTGACATGTTGGAATGTAAATCCATGAACACACCCATGGAAACAAAGTTGAAGCTCCTGGTAGATACTTCATCAGAATTGGTTGATACTACTCTGTACAGACATATTATTGGTTCGTTGATGTATCTGACGAATACGAGGCCGGATATATGTTTTGTTGTGAACACCTTTGAGTCAGTATCTAGTAGAGCCCAGATGTGTTCACCTTGTAGCTGCAAAACATGTGATGAGATACCTTAAGGGTACATTGGAATATGGTCTCTGTTATACTAGAGATCATGACTTCAGATTGTATGGATATACTAATTCAGATTGAGCTGGAAGTGTTTCTGATAGAAAGAACACTTTAGGATGTTGTTTTGGTCTGAGGTTAGCCATGACCTCATGGCAGAGTAAGAAGCAATCCAATATTGCTCTTAGCACGACAGAAGCGGAATATATTGCAACATGTTCCGCCAGTTCTGAAGCCATATGGCTTCGGATGTTGTTGACAGATCTATTTGATCTGGAGATGGAAGCCACCGTGATCCTATGTGATAACCAGAGTTGTATAAAGAAGATGTGTTCCATGATGAGTCAAAGCACATAGAGATCCAGTATCACTTCATTCATTATATGATGCAGAGGGGAGCTTTAAAGCTTCAATATGTTGGCACAGATGAGCAGGTTGCAGACCAAGCCTCTGTCTCATGTAAAGTTTAAATACTTTCGAGACAAGTTTGGTATAGTCCGAAAGGAGCTCCCTCGAAAGGGGGAGTAGTGTTGATGATACTATGGTATCCTGACCAATAGTGAGTAGCTCAGTTAGGATTTTATATCCTAGGGGACTGATCATCCCTGGACAGATCCCGAAGGTCCGTAAGGACGGGCTGTCAGAGTACTTGTGCATGTATATGCTATCTTTGGTCAGTAGTGGTAGCTCTGTTAGGATTTTTATAATCCTAGGGAATCTTATGATTCCTGGGCAGATCTCGAACGTCCGGTAAGGACGGTCTGTCAGAGTACCACGTGGTACCTCCGTTAGGATTTTATATCATAGGGAATCTTATGATTCCTGGGAAGCTCCTTAGGGACTGTCAAAGTACCTCAAAATGTTGTTGCACCTGCCTCATTCTGTTGCATATGATGTTGATGTTGTTCCAACCTTGTGCTGATGATTTTCAACCTTGTGTTGATGTTGATGTTGTTCCAGCCTCGTGTTGATGATTTCCAGCCTCGTGCTGATGTTGATGTTGCCCCAGCCTCGTGCTGTGATGATGATGTTGTTGATGATGATGTATCAACCTCGTGTTGATAATGTTGTTGTTGTTGATGCTGTATTAGCCTCGTGCTGTTGATGATGTTGTACTAGCCTCGTGTTGGTGATATTTTCATGCTATTGATGTTGATACTTCAACTTCTCCCTGAAGATGATGATGATGATGCCACTTAAACTTCTCGCTAAAGATGATAATGGTGATGCCACTTCAGCTTCTCGCTGAAGATGATGATGATGATGCCACTTCATCTTCTCGGTGAAGAAGATGATGATGATGCTACTTCGGCTTCTTGCTGAAGATGATATTACTTTAGCCTCGTGCTAAAGAAGATGATGATGTTACTCTAGCCTCATGTTGATGAGGATGATGATGTTATTCCATCTCCTTGCTGTGGATGATGATATTGATGATGAGAAAAACTTCGGATGATTTATAGATATGCCAGTCAGTGTTCCAGATGTTGTTGCCCTCTCTCTCTCCTGATGATGTTGTCAAATACCCTTCTTGTTAAGGGGGAGTGCTGAAATATTGTAACTACAAAGAGTATTCTATTTATTATTGAGGGGATTGATCATGTCGGGGCTTATGTATGACCAAATCCCCTTTTGTGGATTGGTCAAACCTTAATTATATCATGCTAATTAAGAAGTCGGCCCCGGGGCCCAATTTGTAATATCCATGATCTAGCTGATCTACATATCTACTATTGAACTACGGTTTTGGCTACTGAATCTGATACTCTGGGGGGTTTCTGAATGCGTTTGAGTTACTGTTTGAGATGCTTGGTGATTTTTGCATGTGTGTTCCAGTTTATTATGTGTTTTAGTAGTGTAAGACAATGCATGCTAAATAAGGACAACACAACTCACTGATATATATATAATGCTGGAAAAGCAGGAAATACAATAATACTGGAAGCAAATATGATAATCGTCAGTTAGATCTCATGGATCGTCACTGGAATACAAAATAACAGATTAGAAATACCCGTGACCAGAAGAATGGGTGTTGGTCTGCGCAAGCACGGATGGATCGACAAAATGCAATCAGGCAGCTCACGGTAATTGTTGTAGAATCCGGAAAACTCACCCTGATGGTGATACCCGTTGGAATGAGCTGGAAACTATCTCGAAAGATGCACCCAGGCCTCTAGACTGATCTTGATGACTGTTAGACTGAAGATCTGACCTCTGGAGCTCCAGATCTCACCCCCTGGGGGTTTGCACACCTCCTGAGCTCAAGGAGTGCGCCCTAGTGATTCCACCGACGGAATCTGACGATGTATAGATCAAAACGATCGTCCCGGTCTCCTCTGTAACGGGTCGGAAGGGATTCCTCAGATCTGCCCTAGAATGTTCCCTGGAACCCCGAATGTGTTTCCTCTGGAGTTGTGCCCTAAATGACTGTTTTTCGCTTTCCGGAAGATTCCACGTCAGAAACCGATGACAGATGGCTCAATGGTGCGCCCTGGCTAGCTCTCTCATGGGTCGGAAGGAATCGACCAAATCTGAACTATCACAAGCGGCCACACAAACCCTCTCTCAACACTTGCGCCCTCATTGGCTGAGCTGCGCAATCATTGAACTGAACACTGTAATGCACGGTGAAATACTTGGATGGTATCTCCGATAGGCTAGGGTGTGTCTCTCAACACCGAAACCGATCAATGGTGGTGGTTTCCTCTAGAAATCCACAAAACAACAAGGGGGTCGATTTCCTCCTCCTCTGCAAATATCTCCACATCAAATCATAACGTAACATAATGAGGAATTAGGTCCTTTAGCCTTCCTTTATAGCTTCCCGAACCCTAATTCATTGTTGACCTTTTCCTTCCAAGTGACTTTTTCTTTATTTTGTTATTCCTTGATTAAATCACTTAATTAATTAATTAATTAACCATTTTACCTCTAAAAAGTGATTTATCCATCCTTATGGCTTCTCCAGCCACTGAAAGTCACTTCTCATCATCTTATCCTGTAATGCTCTTCTTCCCGATTCCGATGAGCTATTACACTAAGAGGTTTCTCCAAGTAATATGCCCATTATGACCTTCTTAGTGAAGTTAATTAAGATATGACCCATAATAACTCAAAATTATGGAAATCGTCGGAATGTAACAGAACCAAAGCCTAGCTGTGCGAAATGGATCCTGATGATGAATGATGCAAGTCGGGTCCAATAAAACCCCTCAATATCTCCCGAACTCTCTGTCACCCCTGTCTGGCTACTCTGGTAGGCATAATAATCTGTAATGTTATAATGTCACAAAATGGGGACATTACATAATTAAAGTGGTTATAACCACTAAGTGAAGAGGTCAGCCCTGCTTGATGAAGAGACACCTCCCTAGCGCCTGCCAGCTAGGATAAATAAGTGAGGAGTGTTCCTCATTTGTTCACTCACTCATTTCACTCAACAAGTGTGCAAGTTTGGAGATAGCTGCAGTTGGGAGAAGGAAGAGAGAGGCACATTGCTCAGTGTTGGATATTCTCTAGTGTTTTGGTTTATTGTCTTGGCATTGCGTTGGCTATCTATATTAAGGACGTTTTGTTGGGTTTTCTCCCCCATGAGGGTTTCCTAGGATAAATGTTGTGTATCTTGTGATTGTGTTTCTCTCAGTGATCCTACCTATGCTATGGTTATCTAGTAAATTGAAAAGAAACCTAATAATAGCTCAAAACTTAACACTATTCTTGCTGGAAATTGCTAAGAGTTGATATACACAAGTGATTTTATGAAAATATAATATTTAGAAATTTTAAAATAAAAAATCTAAACATAAAAGTAAATATTAGATTGCATATTTTAGATAAAAGAAAGCTAAAGACTCATAAATATGTGGCTAAAAGTAGAAACAAAAAATTATAGAAGCTTGAAATGGCTTGAAAAGTAGATTTCCAGATCTGAAATCAACCTCTCAAAACCCTTGGCAACCTGCAAATTTTGCAAACCCTTGCTACAAGACACACAAGAAGGTGAGAATGTTCTATAAATTTGCAAAATACTTTCCAAATAAAATAGGAACAACCCACAAAAATTAGTGATAATACTATCACTATTCTGTAATGTCCCCATTTTGGGACATTATAACATTACAGATTGTTATGCCTACCAGAGTAGCCAGGTAGGGGTGATAGAGAGTTTGGGAGATATTGAGGGGTTTTATTGGGCCCGATTTGCATCGTTCATCATCAGGATCCATTCCGCACAGCTTGGCTTTGGTTTCATTGCATTCCGATGATTTCCGTAATTTTGAGTTATTATGGGTCATATCTTTAATTAAATTCACTAAGAAGGTCATAATGGGCATATTACTTGGAGAAACCTCTTAGTGTAATAGCTCATCGGAATCAAGAGGAAGATCATTACAGGATAAGATGATGAGAAGTGACTTTCAGTGGTCGAAGAAGCCATCAGGATGGATAAATCACTTTTTAGAGGGAAAATGGTTAATTAATTAATTAATTAAGTGATTTAATCAAGGAATAATAAAATAAAGTAAAAGTCACTTGCAGGGAAAAGGTCAGCAATGAATTAAGGTTTCGGGAAGCTATAAAGGAAGGGTAAAGCAACCTAATTCAATATATTATGTTATGATTTGATGTTGAGGTATTTGCAGAGGTGGAGGAAATCGACCCCCTTGTTCTTTTGTGGATTTCTAGAGGAAACCACCACCATTGATCGGTTTCGGTGTCGAGAAACACACCCTAGCCTATCGGAGATACTATCCAAGTATTTCACCGTGCATTACAGTGTTCAGTTCAGTGATTGTGTAGCTCAGCCAGTGCGGGTGCAAGTGTTGAGAGGGTTTGTGTGGTCGCTTGTGACAGTTCAGATTTGGCCGAATCCTTCCGACCCATTAGAGAGCTAGCCAGGGCACACCTATTGAGCCATCTGTCGTCAGTTTCCGATGGTGGAATCTTCCGGAAAGCGAAAAAAACAGTCATTTAGGGCACAACTCCAGAGGAAGCACATTTGGGGTTCCAGGGGACATTCCGAGACAGATCTGAGGAATCCCTTTCGACCCATTACAGAGGAGACAAGGACGATCGTTTTAAGCTATACATCGTCAGATTCCGTCGGTGGAATCACTAGGGCGCACTCATTGAGCCTAGGAGGTGCGCAAACCCCCAGGGGTGAGATTCAAAGCGTCAGAGGTCGGATCTTCAGTCTGACAGTCATCAGGATCAGTCTAGAGGCCAGGGCACATCTTTTGAGACATTTTCCAGCTCATTCCGATGGGTATCGCCATCAGGGTGAGTTTTTCGGATTCTACAGCAGTTATAGTGAGTTGCCAGACTGCTTTTTGCCGATTCATCTGTGCATGTGCAGACCAACACCCATTCTTTTGGTCACGGGTATTTCTCATCTATTATTTTGTATTCCAGTGATGATCCATGAGATCTAACTAACGATTATCATATCTTCTTCTAGTTATTATTGTATTTCTTGCTTTTCCAACATTATATATATCAGTGAGTTGTGTTGTCCTTATTTCGCATGCATTGACTTATACTGTTAAAACATATAATAAACTGTAACACACATGCAAAAATCACCAACATCATCACACAATAACTCAAACGCATTCAGAAACCCCCAGAGTATCAGATTCAGTGGCCAAAACCGTAGTTCAACAGTGGATATCCAGATCAGCTGGATCAGGGATATTTTAGTGGTATCAGAGGCTTCTTTCTACCAGCGTGTGAAGAAGTGCTTCTCACGACCCCATGATTTCGAGAACAGGTGAATAATACCCAGAGGGTCAAGGACATATTGGGGACGAGTACATTCAGTACCACAGAGGTCATAGCAGAGATATGAGAGATAGAAACCGAAGGGATTACACCCCCTTCCACACTCAGTCAGATACAAAGCCAGAGATAGATGACAGAGAGCATATCAGTTCAGACACAGAGACCGAGATAGAGGGGACTATGGGTTACAGGCGTGAGACACCCGAGAGCAGGGGGAAAGGCCCCGAGATACATTTTGACAGTACGTAGGCCATGTTGAATGACCTAGCTAGGGGATAGAGAGACTTGTTGACCGCCATACAACAGATGAACCTTAGTGCATAGATACTCCAGCATAGCATGAGCACTATAGGTGCCAATGCCGCAGGAGGGCATAGTGGTTCAAAGAGGCAACAAACAGGACAGAAAGGACATGATGAGGAGTTTGCAAATTGTTTGAGACAATATCAAGAGCTTGGTACGGAATTTCATGCAGACATGTCATTCAAGGATTTTTGCACCATCAGACATCTTGAGTGGTATGAACCCCAACTATCACGGGACAAGAAGGGGAAGGTGCCCATTGTTGAGGTACACTATGACAATGAGGATGAGGAGGCACATGAGAATGCAACCACAGATGCCTATTTAGAGCAATCAGATGAGGCTAGTGACTCCTATGCATCCGAGGGACAGTTGGATGGACAGGATGATAACGCATGTTCTTCATCTTCCCTACCAGGCAGTGTTGAGATTTCAACACTTCAGCATAGTGATGACACTTGTGAGGATTCATATGTGTTAACACTTGGACATGATGAGATTAGGTGGTTGGATGACCAACCCTTGGGTGTAGACGTGGCTTCCAAGAAGTCATGTACTGAGGTTGATGAGCTTCCTATGATGGGAGATCCACATTTTTCATCTTCTCAGTCACCTATGCTAGCCACGACACATGAGGATATCAGTGGCATTCCTGATATAGTAGAGGAGCCTTGTGTGGGGATTGTACACAAGGGACATATGGATCTGCAGACCCAGGAGGAGAGGTATGGCTTGGAGTTAGTTGACCTTACACATACCTATCAGTATGAGGAGAGTGAGCCACCACTCTTGGAGATTCCATTGATGGACCAGGTTGTGGAGACTGACAGCTTATTGGGACACTTACTCCCAGGATCGATCTACAATGATGAGGATGCACTCCTTATTGGTCGGGATGACCATAACATGTGTCTGGACACATCTGTATGGTATCCAGGCACAGATGATATTAGTAGGGTGAGTGCACAGGAGGGTACAACTGTCCATACAAAATACAGTGCAATTCAGATGGGGGTCGCAGTTGGTGATGGCGTGCAGTGGCATACAGGAGGACTCAGTAGCACAAAGGGCAATGGGCAGTTTAGTACCTTATCTTTTGAGGAGTGTGTTGTTGAGGATTCCATTATTGACGCTAGCAGTGAGAAGCATGAGGTTGCACTTCAACAGGGTTGTGATCAGGGATCACGACACTTGACAGGACAGTTGAGAGTCAGTAAGGACATGATCATGGCGGCCACTAGATGCATTGATGATACACACGCATTGGTGGCAGGTTATTGTTGGAGGGCCTCAATGTGTGATGTCCCGTCCCCAAGAGTAGGCCAGCCGGGAGTGACTTAGTAGTCTATATGTTCCCGTAGACTATAGTCAGGCACAAACATGGAACAAGATGGAGAAATAAGG
>JASDQU010306390.1:0-22789 GCA_032191745.1 Picea mariana | reverse complement strand
CAACTATCTGAGTGATGATGGAGGGAGAGTGATTGACCAACAGTTTGTGGAGTTATCTATTGTTGTATCCAATAGTTGGAGTTTAGACGATTATTCACCATGGGTGCTAGTGGATGAGTTTTTGGTCCAATCCCAGGGATTGACCAATGATACTTTCAAGTCCTACAGTCCGTTACAGATGTTTCTGTTATCTTTTTCCGATACTTTCATCATTGACAGTAGCATAGGGGGAGATGGATAGTGGCAGGGGACATGGAGAGTTGGTAGGCCGAGACCACCTAACAGGAGTGTCTTTATTGCATACAATAGGATAGGGGTGGATCATCAAATATAGACAGTTGAGACCTTGGGCGTGATGGTGGGCATCTTAGGCCGTGGGATAACAGATATCTCAGAGGGTGACACAGATTCAGATTCTCATTGGGATGAGGATGGAGGGATTCCGACAGTTATTAGTATGACACATGAGCAATTAGTGAGGATTGGAAGTGATGAACTTCCAATTTTGGCATGGTATTCGGGAGTCCATTTGGTTAGTGGATTGTTTCATCTTATGATGGCCCAGGTTGCGCCAAAGAGCAACATACTTCACTTTTGGATGGTTTTGAGAGGGCTTGCAGGGACTTGTTTTATGTGGTGAGACAAGTTCTCCTTATTGATACTCATGATCGAGTATGGAGGTGGTTGGGCAGATGATGATTCCACAGAGATACCTTTACAGGTTCAGCTTCTTGACAGCAGGCCCTGTTTTCACAGGTATTTCAGCATGAAGATCCGGGAGTGGGGGATCCAGTATCTATATTTTGAGCAGACAGTCATGATCACAGTAGTGCAGCGTCCGTGTGATGGTCCCTGTTAGAGGCTAGCATGGGACCCTGGGATTACAGGACTGGGCATTTCATTGACTGATGGAGATGAGTGGATCTTTGCAGGGGCAAGTCACTTTGACTTTCCAGTGCACTTCATTATTGTGGGGAGCACGTCACTTGTTGGTGATTCGTTGAGGTCTTGTAGTACCTCACTATGGCAGCAACATGTTCAGTAGGTGGAGGTCGTGTTGGGGTTGGTACGTTCTTGGAGAACAGACTCATTTCGGGTTGAGACCGTGTGTTATTTGTAGGAGACTCATGGTATCGATATGTTACAGGACTATATTTCACGAGGCATTGCAGTTCACATTCTGATATGGGATCCAGGGATTGGAGTGCTTGGTAGTTCTGCGTTTGATGGAGTTGAGTTTTGAGTAGAGAGGTTGCTCAGGGAGTTAACTGAGATTCTTTGGCCATTGATCATTCTACTCATCAGGAGCATGTGGGTGTCATGCGTGGTGAGCACTTGGAGAGGCCACATCTTGAGGGGAGTCTACCTTGTGTCACACAGGTGGATATGGGACCCTGGTATCATATGTAGTTGGATTCAGTTATTGCTTGAGAACAAGCAATATTCCAACAGGGAGGACTATAATGTCCCCATTTTGGGACATTATAACATTACAGAGTGTTATGCCTACCAGAGTAGCCAGATAGGGGTGACAGAGAGTTCGAGAGATATTGAGGGGTTTTATTGGGCCCGACTTGCATCGTTCATCATCAAGATCCATTCCGCACAACTTGGCTTTGGTTTCGTTGCATTTCGATGATTTTCGTAATTTTGAGTTATTATGGGTCATATCTTAATTAAATTCACTAAGAAGGTCATAATGGGCATATTACTTGGAGAAACCTCTTAGTGTAATAGCTCATCGGAATCGAGAGGAAAATCATTACAGGATAAGATGATGAGAAGTGACTTTCAGTGGTCGGAGAAGCCATCATGATGGATAAATCACTTTTTAGAGGGAAAATGTTTAATTAATTAATTAATTAAGTGATTTAATCAAGGAATAATAAAATAAAGTAAAAGTCACTTGGAGGGAAAAGGTCAACAATGAATTAAGGTTTCGGGAAGCTATAAAGGAAGGGTAAATCAACCTAATTCAATATATTATGTTATGATTTGATATTGGGGTATTTGCAGAGGAGGAGGAAATCTACCCCCTTGTTGTTTTGTGGATTTCTGGAGGAAACCACCACCATTGATCGGTTTCGGTATTGAGAGACACACCCTAGCCTATTGGAGATACCATACAAGTATTTCACCATGCATTACAGTGTTCAGTTCAGTGATTGCGCAACTCAGCCAGTGAGGGCGCAAGTGTTGAGAGAGGATTTGTGCGGTCGCTTGTGACAGTTCAGATTTGGTTGATTCCTTCCGACCCATTAGAGAGCTAGCCAAGGCGCACCTATTGAGTCATCTGTCGTCAGTTTCCGACGATGGAATCTTCTGGAAAGCGAAAAACAGTCATTTAGGGCACAACTCTAGAGGAAGCACATTTGGGGTTCTAGGGGACATTTTGGGACAGATCTGAGGAATCCCTTCCGACCCATTACAGAGCAGACCAGGACAATCGTTTTGAGATATACATCGTCAGATTCTGCCTGTGGAATCACTAGGGTGCACTCATTGAGCCCAAGAGGTGCGCCCCCCAGGGGGTGAGATTCAGAGCTTCAGATGTCGGATCTTCAGTCCGACAATCATCAGGATCAGTCTAGAGGCCAGGGCGCATCTTTTGAGACAGTTTCCAGCTTATTCCGACGGGTATCGCCATCAGGGCGAGTTTTTCGGATTCTGTAGTAGTTACAGTGAGCTGCCAGACTGCTTTTTGCCGATTCATCCGTGCATGCATAGACCAACACCCATTCTTTTGGTCATGGGCATTTCTCATCTATTATTTTGTATTCCAGTGACGATCCATGAGATCTAATTGACGATTATCATATCTGCCTCCAATTATTATTGTATTTCTTGCTTTTCCAACATTATATATATTAGTGAGTTGTGTTGTCCTTATTTCGCATGCATTGACTTATACTGTTAAAACATATAATAAACTGGAACACACATGCAAAAGTCACCAACATCATCACACAGTAACTCAAACGCATTCAGAAACCCCCAGAGTCTCAGATTTAGTAGCCAAAACCGTAGTTGAGCAGTAGATATCCGGATCAGCTGGATAAGGGATATTTCATAATCTATCCCAAGCAAAATACTTTGCTTAGGTCTCCAAGTGCCAAAATGTAAAATAAGGAAATGCAATAGAAAATGGCAACAATATTACCTCATAGATCCACAAAACAATGGCTCTTAGAATACTCTAAGAAACACAAGATATCCTCCAAAGCTTCTATTATTGCATTACCAAACAAGAACTTGCCAAATGGCACCAAGAATCATGAGAGAATGGGGAGAGAATGAGGAAGAGATGGGAGAGATTTGGGCATAATAGACTTGCATTGAGAAAAGGTTATGAAATGAGGAGGGGTAGGCATTCTTTTATACTTGGGAGAGAGGAAAGACCCGTCTTGGATGAGCTCCAAGTGTCACACATCCAAAATAGATGGACAAAGTCAAGGAAGAGACACTTTTAGGGTTTTGGTAGTGAGTTAGGGTTTGAGGGGTGACATGTGAAGGGGGAAAACACCATTTGACTTGTCAAACATAAGGTTAGGCTATAGGAAATGCGAAAATCGGGTTTTAGGCATTTTTTCACTTTAAGTTTTTACTTTTCCCTAAGTTCATGAGGAAGGGGGGTGCACTTTTCACTAGGGAGACTCACTTTTGGTTGTTGGCTTTGCATGGGGGGGTCTTCTAAGTGGATTTTCACTTTTCCAACTTAGGAAATACATTAGAAATCATTTCCCCACTCTCTCTCACGACTTTAGACATTTTTACAATTTTTGGCTTTTTTAATTTAGCCAATTATTTTGCTGATTTTTTACTGACTTGGACTCCTCATGGACAATGACCTAGTAAAACTTGTCCAATTGAGCTGAAACTTGGTCCAAGAGTGTAGGGGGTCATCTTCCATTTGATTTGAGTACCCATACCACTATAAAAAATCCACAAGGACCAAATTTTTACATTTTACATCAAAATTAATTAAAATTTCCAATAAATGGAAAATTTTAATAATTAAAAAAAACTTATCAAAACTTAACGGAATTCCGCAAAATTCTGCAAGATGTCTAGCATGGTCATTTACAACATTCCTAAACCTTAGTCACCCCTTGGGCTCGATCATTGGAACGCCTTTCACCACTTTGGAGGATTACTGTGAGCGAAAAACTCAAGGATAATTAAAATTGTCTGGTAGGCAAAATCAATTACCTGAGGAAAAAAACCACTCGATGAAAGGACTTCCCCAATGATAAAGTCCTAGGAAACTAATTAAAACATGACTCACGCTAACCTATTACATTATTATCCCACGCAAGGAAGCGAACATTCCAATTACATAGAAAAACGTGATGGGGGCAAAATTGCCCTGCTGAGCCCTAAGTCTTCAACTTTGTTGTACCACAAGGTACATAGCTTCATGGTACATGACGTTGACCCCTAGTTGAAATAGGTGGTCAATAGGGAGGGGTGTCATAAAAGTCCTATTGGGTAGACCAAAACCCTCAAGTAGGGGATGCTCCCAAGGATGCCCCTTCAAGGTCATGTAGTGGATGATGAGGTGGATAGGGGGTTAGAATTCATAGGTCAATGAGTTCCATGACATACAAGGGCTTGTATTATCTCATTTATGGGTGACTTTGTAGAGGGTGTGTTGCACCTTCGTCTTCAATGCAACCTTTTTCCAAGCCCATTTATTGCCATTTATTATTTAATTAATGATCCAAACACGTGTGCACTCCCAACAGTGAATCGATTAGCTTGGGGGGCAGTAACACAATGTCACTTGAAAGAAGAGGTCCACAAAGTGGCATAGGGGTAACCATCAAAGCCTTATAACGCACTAGTGTTAGTCTTTCATTCAAGCGGGATATTTATTATGTGTTTGATCTTTTGCAGGCCTTCAATTCTTTTAAGAGAAGCAGTTCATCATTCTCAAGACCTATCTGGGTGTGCATCTAGAAGGTTTATATTTTAGGCTTTTATCTTTTGCCAGCCACCATCCCCCTGGGCCTTCAGCCCCTTCTTCCCATGAAATGAGGTACATGCCATTCTTGGGTCACTAAAGTCAAAGGGCCTAGAAGAGGGCAATGTGATGGGAATGCAATGAGTGGAAAGTGATAAGTATGGTCGGGAATGGTACGATGACCCCTCAAGGGACCCCCAGTTGCACCCTTTCCCCAAAAGTTGGCCACTTACTAGGAAATCGATGACACTCACCAAGGTGAAACAGGGTCAAAAGCATAATGTCCAAGCAGGGGTTCTATAATCAAAAGCAACTTCAATACAACATGCTTAAATGCCTCAAATATTAGGGTCATTACTTGCTACAATACCTGACTTGTACTACATGGAGCAATACCTAGGTGCCTTCCAGAAGCTAGCCGGTGTGGTGGATGCTTTGACGATGGATCCAAACTGTGGTGGTAGAGCGGGCTTCCACATGTGCAAGTGGACACTACTAGTCATGTGGTCTATCGGCACTCCATGTCTGCAACCTGAGGGCCTCAAGACATCGCCTCCTCAGTTATCCCTAGAAGTTGGGGATAACCTCTGCATCATACTTGGGGACATGTGATCGTCGTAGAGTGCATGAGAACTGCATCATCTCCTGGTGGACCTGTGCCTACACACACTAACACAACAAACTTATTAATAGTAGGATGGCTTCACTCATCCTTTGTCCATCAAAAACCAAAGAAAATGACAACTAATCTAGAAAAAAAAATTAGCATTTTACATATATATGATGTAAATCAATAATGCAAGTAGAGAAAAATGAAAAATCAAACATGAAATGCAACTAAACTACCATGAACAATCAATGTGCAATATGAAGGAAATCAAATGACCTACCTACTTACTTGGGGCCCTCGGGCCCTGAAGATCAGGCGATGGGTGATGTCAGGTGAAGTCATATAACCAGTGCAACTAGTTGATCATCTCATCAAAGTATCTCCCCCTGTGATTAATTATGTAATACAACAAAGACAAGTTAAGCATATAAAAATCATGAGCATAGATAGTCATAAAATGAATCGTGAAATGAAACTCTTAAAGATGGGTGGGAGGGAGGAAATCCTGTTGGAAAGAGAAACTGCAATCCTGATGATCTTGGAAGTTTTTCCTGAAGTGATAGCTGCAAGATTGATCAATCCATCTCTGAAGAGGGTTGCCATATGTAGAAGACGACTCATCTTCGTCTGTGCACAAAGCTTCCTTATTTGTCGGAGACTGAGAGGAGATGAGAGATCGGAAGAAGACTGCATGGTTTCTCGGAGAAGAAGACCAGAGGTAAGGGACCAACTCAGGCCCAGACGAACATCGGCTCTTCACCTGCAAATCTTTGTAAAAATCTCCAAAATAAAAATACTTCTGCTTTGTAGAGTGACCCTCTAATTGCTCTAAGATGGTCACGTCCTGGTATTCTTCCAAAACTGAAGATGAAGGTGGCTAGGAGTCCTCATACAACAAGTATGCATCCCCAAAAAGATATGCATCACAAGTCCCAAGGGATGACTGAAAATCATCCTTAAGATGTTGCGACTGGTCATCCTCGAATAAATCTGTAATCATGTCATCATTAGGTCGCCAAACATATGAATCATACACACATAAAAAGTAGTCCTCTGAAGATAACAACTCAAACCCCTTTTCTTGAGGGCTACCCTCAATTTCGTAAATGGGGTCTCTATAAAAAATGAGATGACCAAAATCCCACCTGCGTCTGTCAGTCTGTATGAAAATGTCTATATGCTCATCAACTATATCCAAAGGTTCACTCATAAGATCATTAGCATGACTGAAAATGACCATCTTTTTGTCTTTGTGTGCAGGAAGAGTAGAGGCTGGGGTGGCTTTCAACAGGATCTTCAAATTCTTCATCACTAAGGCTAGTTGCTTCTTCGACCTAATGAACAGGAGGAGGGCACGGCTGGACAACCTCAACTTCATCAGGTGGGGGAAAAGATAATGATGCCTCAACATGTTGTGCTTCATCGAGATTCTTTTTTCTCTTCATGTGCATGCTCTTCCATTGCCTCTTCATCAGATCAGGCTTGATCCTTAATGTAGAGTGCTTTGTTTTCCTTTTTTCAAAAGGATCTGTCGCATCCAAGGGATCCTCTAATACTTATTCACTTCCACAGTTATGGAAAATAGTAAGATCTTTAAAAGGGTCACAACTCATAGAGGCTTGGAAGTCTTCATCAAGTGGAAGGGCAGATACAATCACTTCATCTTCATTGAATGTTTCATTTAGATTTTCAGCATGCGAATCTTCATCTTCGGCTTTCCATTCTTCATTTATAGTCTCGTCATCCACAGGAAAACCTTCTCTGCATAGAGCGTCTTCCAACTCATGGAAAACATCTTGCAAATCCTGAGTGGCTAGCCTGCAATGCCTGAGAAATTCCTCAACAAGCTTTGTAGAAGACCGGATACTTTTAGGATCGCATGAGTGTGCAAGCAAATTCCTTTGACTTGTTTCCAGAGAAGATACAAAAAATTTCATTAGTACATCTTCATGCAATACATTTAGACTTGAGGCATACTTCATATAATTGATGGCATGGGTGACTGCTAGAGTTGGGTCACCATTAAACTTGGGGCAATTTTCCCTCCACTCCGTTGGGCAATGGTTTGGATATCCAGGAATATCCTAAACATCGAAAGAGGGATAAACCTTATGGAATACCCATGGTAAGTCTTGTGAGGCCATGGTTCCATTACTCAGGGTCATACCTCAATGGAGTCGCCAGATGAGATCAAGGCTCATCAAAGGACAAAAAGGGGGAATAAGGAAAGGTGGGTTCTTGGAAAGGTGGAGTCGCCAGACGAGCTTCAAGAAGAGCTCATCAAAAGTGGAAAGGGTGAAATATCCCTGATCCAGCTGATCTAGATATCTACGGCTGAACTATTGTTTTATCACTGAGATCTGATACTCTGGGGGTTTCTGGATGTGTTTGAGTTAATGTGTGAACATGCTTGGTGATTTTCGCATGTGTGTTTCATTCATTTAGTTTTATAGAAGTATAAAGATAATGCATGTGAAAGAAAGGACAACACAACTCACTAATATATATAATGAGGAAAAAGAAGGAAATACAATAATAAGCTAGAAGCAGATATACTAGTCATCAGTTATATCCCATGGATCGTCACTGGAATACAAATCAACTAACAAGAAATACCCGTGATCAGAAGAATGAAGGTTGATCTGTGCATGCACGGATAAATCGACAAAACGCAGTCCGAAAGCTCACGGTAACTGCTACAGATACTGAAAAACTTGCCCTGATGGCGATACGCATCGGAATGGACTGGAAATTGTCTCAAAAGGAGCGCACTGGCCTCTAGGCTGATCCTGGTAACTGTTGGACTAAATATCTGACCTCTGAAGCTTCGGATGTCATCCCCTAGGTGTTTGCACACCTCCTGGGCTATGGGAGTGCGCCCTAGTGATCCCACCGGCGGAATCTGACGATATGTGTCTCGAAACGATCGTCCCGACCTCCTCTATAATGGGTCGAAAGGGTTTCCTCGGATCTGCCCCGGAATACCCCCTAGAACCCCAATTGTGCTTCCTTAAGAGCTACGCACTTTCTGACTATTTGTTGTGCCCTGGGAGATCCCACCATTGGAAACTGACGACTGATGGCTCAAAAGATGCGCTCTGGCTAGCTCTCAAATGGGTCAGAAGGAATATGCAAAATACTTCTCTGTCTCGGACGACCACACAAACCCTCTCTCTAACCCTTGTGCCCTCACTCGCTGAGTTGCGCAATCACTGTACTGGATCTCTTGAATGGCATGGTGAAATACCTGGATGGTATATGCGATAGGCTAGGGTGTGTCTCTCAACACTGAAACCGATCAATAGTGGTGGTTTCCTCCATAAATCCACAAAACAACAAGGGGGTCGATCTCCTCCTCCTCTGGAAATATCTTAACATCAAATCATAACATAATGAGGAATTAGGTCGAATTCCTCCCTTTATACTCTTCCCGATCTAATTCACCGTTGACCTCACTTAAGCTACGCGCTTTTCCTCCTAAGGTGAGTAATTAATTAATTAAGTCCCCCCTTAACACCTTTTCATTCTATTTCTCCGTTGACTTAGGATTAAGTGACTTTTCCTATGCTTTTTGGCTTAATTCATCGTTTAGCCACCACATCTTCCTTATTTCTCCTCTTGTTCCCTGTTTGTGCCTGGCTATAGTCTACGGGAACACATAGACTACTAAGTCACTCCCTGTTGGCCTACTCTTGGGAAAGAGACATCACAGTCCTCCCTTCCCGAGATTGCTTGTCCTCAAGCAACATCAATCCTGGGTGCTGCAAAATATGCTCTCCCTCCTGTTGTCGTCCTTATACACACTTGCAAACGTGGACTAAGTCTCAATCCACTTAGTGTGTCCTCGAAGACACAATGTCTAAGTTCAAGCCCACTGTCACCTCGACTTGAACTTCTTTCGTCTAGGCTTACTCCTAGGGAAGCCAAGGGGGGTAGACCCTAGTTACTATGTGAGTTAAAGGATAATGTCTAAGAGTTAATTTCAATTAGTTAAAGGTTAGGGGGAATCTAGCCTATATGAGAGTCAACAATGCAAAGTGCAAGATTCCAATGCAAAGGCATCCCTTTTCCTAAGACAACTAAGACTAGTGCCTAAGGTTGGGCAATGGGGTCAACTAAAGTTAAAGAGATTAAACTTTACAAAAGATTACAATTAGAAACAAAAGAATTACTTAATACAATTGAATTAGATACAAGTATCTACACAAAAGAATTGAAAGAATATGATGCTATAACAATATACAACTATGAACAAGAAAGGAACAAGCACTAACTAAACTTACTTGAAGCTAACTTGATTGTGTAGGGAAAAGAAAGATCGCTCAAGAGAAGATCACCACAACACAAAAAGCCAACAACCCAAACAATGAAGTGCCTCCACAAGATGCACAACTTCAAGGGGTTGTCTTTAATGGCATTCAACACAACTACAAACTCAAACAAGAAGTGCCTCCACAAGATGCGCAACTTCAAGGGGTGAAGCAAAGAAAGTAAAGTTGTTTGAATGTACAAGTGCTTGAAAGTAAATGTGAAGTAAATTGCTTAAACTTGAAAAGAGATTATGTGATTGAACTTGAAAGCAAAACAAATACTTGGAGAGATAAAAAATGCTTGAAAAACACAAGTAAGTTACTATGCCTCCACGGCTTAAGCAATGAAAAGAAAAGAGCTTCTAAGATCTAAAGATGAACCATAAACACAAGCACTAGAAGCAATAAACCACAACTAACACCTAGCCTTACGATATAGGATGGTTGCTTTGGTCAAACTCTTTCCTAGGTGTTGGCAAACAAATAATGAATGAAATGACTTGAAAAGAAACTAATTCTAGCCACACAACCTTGTCTTAAGGACAAGCGGGGAAAACTAGAAATGAAAAGACAATTCTGAAAATAAAACTAATTAACTAGCCTTACAATATAGGATGGTTGGCTTGGCCAAACTCTTTCCTAGCTGTAGGCAAACTAGAAATTAAAAACGCAGAAATTTAAAAACTTTTAGAGAAGACAAGCCCTAGAGACTCTCTTGGGGCTTGCATACAATGGAAGAAAGAAGAAGAAATGTTGGGAATATGTTACCCCAATTAGGAGGTCAATATTTGATTTGTAGATGCCCAAAATGGGCTGTAATCCCTCTCAAATGCCACCAACCTGCAAAAAATCAGCAAACAAAAGCTTGTTGGAAATGTTGCAAAAGTGACAAAAAACTTGTGAAAATTTCTGTTGTAAAAATAAAAAATTTATAAGCATATAAATGACCTATCTAAGCATGTTAGTATACCAAAATATTATGGAAATGAACAACAATTAGAAACAGAAAATTTTCGAGGGTGAATGTGGGTAAAAATGGAGATTTCCAGATCTGAAATCTTCTATTAAAACCCTAGGCAACCTTGTCAATCTTCAATGCTAAGCTACAAGAAACAATAGGAAGTGAGTAGATCTAGATATTAAATCAAAATACTTTGAAATAACTACCAAGAAGCTCACTAGATCTATGATAATACTATCATAAACCTAAACAAACAAAATACTTTGCTCAATATTCCTACTATAGATCTTCAAAGCTAAGCATGAAAAAAGAAAAATGCAAAAGAACAAGATTACCTCATGAAAAGTATGGCACCAAGAAGACTCCCAACACCATATGTCCTCCAAATATTTCCTTTATTCAATAGCAAGCTTGAGCAAATACTTACCACAAGTTTGAGAGAAGAGCAAGAGCAAAAGAGAGCAAGAGCAAAGAGTGGGAGAGGAGAGATTTTGGCATAGTAAAAATACCAAGCGTAGATGTGTAAAATGAGGGAGGGGAGGCTCTTATTTATACTTGGGAGCCAAGAGTTACCCCTCTTGGATGCTCTCCAAGTGTCCATCAACTAAGAGTCATTTAGCATCTCAAGGGGGGCACACTTTTAGGGTTTTGAGCAAGCTAGGGTTTTTGTAGATGAGTGAGGGGGTGAGGTGGCACCTTTTTGACTTTGTCCAACAACAAATTAGACTTTTGGGATCGAACTTAGGGAAAAAGCAAGTTTCTTCTTTTAATTTTTCACTTAGCTTGACTTTCTCCTCAAGGGGGGCACACTTTTCTTAGGGAGATGGTTGGTTTGAAGTGGGGGTTAGATGAGGGGGGTTTCTAAGTTAGGAAAAGTGTTTCTCTAACTCAAGAAAAGGGTTTAGGATTATCTCCCACTCTTTCTCTAACCTTTTTTGCTTCATTATTTACAGAAATTGACATTTTGACTATGTCAATTAAGCAATTAAATTGTTGACTCTAGACTGACTTGGACTCCTCATGGACAATGACCTAGCAAAACTTGTACAATTCAGCCGAAACTTGGTCCAAGGGTGTAGGGGGTCTCATTCCATTTCTTTTGAGCACAAATACCCCTATCAAAATCCCAAGGACCTAGTTTTTACATTTTTTCATCAAAAATAATTAAAATTACCATTAAATGGGTAATTTAAAAAAAAAAAAAATACTTTAAACTTGACTGAATTCNAGTTTTTACATTTTTTCATCAAAAATAATTAAAATTACCATTAAATGGGTAATTTAAAAAAAAAAAAAAATACTTTAAACTTGACTGAATTCCGCAAGACTCTAGGAGATGTTTAGCATGGTCATTTACAATATTCCTAGACACTAGCTACCATAGGGCTCGACCATTAGAACGCCTTTCACCACTTTGGAGGATTATTGTGGGAGTGAAAAACTCAAGGGAAATTAATAAGGCTAGTTAAGCCAAATTAATAACCTGAGGAAAAAAAACACTCAATGAAAGGGACTCCTCTAATGATAAAGTCCTAGGCAACCAACCTAAACTATGATCCATGTAGACTCATTACATTATTATCCCACGCAGGGGAGCATAAATTCCAATTACAAAAACACGTGCTAAGATCAAAACTGCCTTGTAGAACCAGTAAGTTTTCAAACTAGTAGCACCATCAGGTACATATCATCATGGCACATGGAGTTGACCCCCTAGTTGAAATAGGTGGTCAACACCTCCCATGTGGCATCCTCCACTGGAAGTCCCCTCCATCTAACCAAGCACTCCATGATGACCCTGCTCCTCAACCTATGCTCTCTCTGCTCTAGCACCTCCTCCGGCACTAGCTCCAACTGGCCCTCCTCATCCAAGGGTGGAAACTCCTCTGAAATGTTGACCTGCTGTCCCACTGCCTTTTTAAGGCAAGAAACGTGAAAGATGATATGAATCTTGCTACCCTCCAATAGCTCTAGCTCATATGCCACCTCACCTACCCTCCTGATGACTCTATATGGCACATAAAATTTCGGCTTCAACTTTTCTGCTCTGCTCCTCTTCAAGGAGAACTGTCTGTATGGCTGTAACCATAGGGAAACCAAGTCCGCTACCTCGAAACTGCACTCTACCCTCTACCTGTCTGCATAGATCTTCTGCTGGTTCTGAGCTGCCTGCAAGTTTTCCTTCATTGCCTGCAGAATCCTCTGGCTCTCCTCCACTCAATCTTTGCCCCCCCGAGACCCTGCTATCCCCAAACACAGTCTCCACAAAAGAGGGTGCATTGTATCCATACAATGCTCTAAATGGCAACATTCTGATGGACATATGGTAAGTCGTGTTGTAGCAATACTCACCCATGTTCGCTGCTGCCCTCCTACATAGTTCCTTAAATACCCCTCCACCCATTATTTGACAATCTATGTCTGCCCATCTGTCTATGGGTGGTAGCTGGTACTCGTGGCTAGCTCTGTGCATGTCAACCGAAAAAGCTCCTACCAAAACGTGCTGATGAAGCGCCCATCTCTATCACTGACTATCTGTCTGCGTAAGTCGTGCAACCAAAATACCTCTCTAAAAAATAACTTCGCTACCTGTATGGCCTTGTAGTCCATGGGTATGGCAAAGAAATGTGCAAATTTGGTCAGCCTGTCGACCACCACAAATATACAATCCTTGCCCTGCACTCGAGGAAGGCCTGTAATGAAATACATAGAAATGCTCTGCCCACGTCCTGTTGTAGATCAATATATCATCGAAGAATACCAAAAGGTATTTTCTCAACTGCCCTCAGAAGATGTGGTTCATGCAAGACTAGAAAGTGGCAGGTCCATTGGTCAATCCAAACAGCATGACCAAAAACTCAAAATGTCTGAAATGGCATCTGAATGTTGTCTTCTCTATATCCTACTCTCCGATGTTGATCTGATGATATCCTGATCGTAGATCAATCTTGGTGAAGAAAACTGCCCATGTAACTCGTCCATCAATTAATCTATGCACGAAATGGGGTACCTATTCTTGATCGTTTTCTTGTTGAGCGCTCTATAATCAATGCACATCTGCAATGTGCCATCCTTCTTCAGTACCAGAATGACTGAAGAGGCAGAAGGACTCGTGTTGGGCCTAATGTGCCCCATCACAAGCAATTCTTTGATTTCTTTCTCAATCTCATCCTTGAATCTCTTAGGGTGCCTATAGGGCGTGGTGATCACCAGTGTAGCCCCTGCCTCCAACTCGATCGTATGCTCAAATCCCCTGTCTGGTGGTCTCCCTGGTGGTATCGGCCTAAATACTGGCTCATACTGACTTATAAGCTCTTTGATCTATGGGTGGTAATGCTCTCTGCCCTCTGAATCCTTTCGCGTGGTGATCAAACACTCTGTTGCATAGGCTACATCACCGTGACGGAAGATCCGCTCCATCCTTTTTGTTGATACTGCTCGTGGTGCTCCTGTAGACATGCCCCTCAGTACCACTCTCGATCCACTAGTGTCTCTAAAGCTCATGGTCAACATCTGATAGTTGAACTCAATCTCCCCCAATGAATATAACCATTGTACCCCCAATACTGCATCAGTATCTGATAGGTCAACTACATAGAAAGTATCGGTCAGGGTGTAGTTGCCTAGTTTGACCTCTAGGTCTGGGATCATGTCCAAACATGTCATCGTGTATCCATCTGCCACTACCATGTGGAATCTTTCAAACTCCTCAGTGCGTAACCCCCTCCTGGCTACCAAGAACGCATCTATGAAATTGTGGGTGGCCGCACCATCAACTAAAGCAGTCATGCGCTGCCTCTGTACGAGGCCCTTGAGCCTGAGAGTGTTGTACCTGGGTACTCCTAAAAGGGTTTCTATGGTTCTCCCCTTCACCTCTCTTAGAGGTTTTCTCTCCTCCTTGGGCTGTGCCCCTATCGGTATTTGAGGTCTCTTCGGCTACTGCTCTGGCTCATGTGTGGTCTCATCCTCTGAATCATTGTCTGCCTATGCCCCGATATCCTCATCCTCCTCATAATCTGTACAGTCCTCCCTCTCGAACACCAATCACTCCTGTCGATTCTATGCTCGAGCCCTTAGGCCATACAAGAACCTGACCATCTACAAATGCAACTTTGTAACCTCTATCCTCCAACGCTGAGATAGAGAGCAAGTTCTTCCTTAATCCTGGTACAAACAATATGTCTCTCATGTGTAGAGAATCTCCATACTAGCTAAAACGATGTTGCTCCAACTCCTTTTACTACATACTTGGCATTGTCTCCAAGTTCCACTTGTAATGTTGAGTACTTTGTTAAATATCTAAGAGAATCTCGGTAACCTGTCATGTGCCTAGTGTTGAAGTTTTACTTATACAGCTAGCAGTTACGGTTCTTCTTTATTATTATAATCATTTATCACATTAGCTGCATAAATAAGATCACTGAAAGAGAGGCAATCACAGAAACAATAGAGACACACAGATTATCCTGGGAAACCCTCACGGGGAAGAAAACCCAACAAAACTTCTTCAATATAGATAGACCAAAGACCAAACAGAAGATCCTCCTCTACTCCTTCACTAGGAAGAGTAGCACACCACTTAACCAAGAAATACCAAGAGATAGACCAAAACCCTCCTTGATGTCACCCCCAGTTGCAACAGCTTCTCCTCCAAGACTTGCGCATTGCAGAGCTAGATGGTGAGTGTGCAAATGAGATGCTAGCCTCCCTTATAAATAGTGGTTTGGCCAACCTAAAATTAGGTCTGGGCCGACTCGTCACTTTACCCTCTTAATTTACATTTAATTGTCAAGGCACAATAGGGCCTAATTAATAAATATAATATTATTCAACTCTCTCTCAGGTAGAATGTTCTTCGAAGTTACAATATTTCAACACTCTCCCTTAACAAGAAGGGTATTCTACTGACAACATTAATAACAACTGACTGGACTCAATACATCATCAAGAGGAGGGGACATCCTCATCAGCATCAGGAACACTGTCGGTCATATCTATAGGTCATTGAAAGTTTTTCTCATCATCAACATCAGTAGAAACTAAACATCATCATCATCTGCAATGCGGAGCTGGAGTAACATCATCATCATCAATAGCATGAAGATGGAACATCAACATCTATATGTGGCAACAGAATGAGGCAGGTGCATCAACAACATCTATGGTACTCTAACAGATCGTCCTTACCAGACCTTCAGTATTTGCCCAGGAATCATAAGATTCCCTAGGATATAAAATCCTAATAAGCTACCACGTGGTACTTTGACAGACCGTCCTTACCGGACCTTCAGGATTTGCCTAGGAATCATAAGATTCCCTAGGATATAAAATCCTAACTGAGCTACCACTACTGACCACAATCGGCATATACATGCACAGGTACTCTAACAGACCGCCCTTACCGAATCTTCGGGATCTGCCCAAGGATGATTAGTCCCCTAGGATATAAAATCCTAACTGAGATACATGTTTTTGGTCAGGATACCATAGTATCATCAGCATCACTCCCCCTTTCGAGGGAGGTCCTTTCAGACTACACCAAGCTTATCTCCGTAGTACTCAAACTTCACACGAGACAAAGGCTTAGTCAACACATTTGCAACCTGCTCATCTGTGCCAACATATTGGAGCTTTACAACTCCCTTTTACACCATGTCACGAATGTAGTGATACCGGATCTCTATGTGCTTCATCTTATCATGAAACACTGGGTTCTTTGTCATCTTTATGCAACTTTGGTTATCACATAGAATCATGGTAGCATCCATCTCTAGGTCAAATAGACTTGTCAACATCTTCTGAAGCCATATGGCTTCACAATTGGCAGAACATGTTGCAATGTACTCCGCTTCTGCCGTGTTGACCACCTATCCAACTAGGGGGTCAACTCCATGTGCCATGAAGAGATGCATCATCAGATGCTAATATGTCGAAAACAATTTGGTTCTACTAGGCAATTTATGCCTCCAACACATATTTTTGTAAACGGAATTTCCGCACCCCTGAGTGGGTTAATAATGTAATAGGTCTGCATGGATCATAGTTAGGTCAGTTACCTTTAGATTTCTTCATTAGGGGAGTTCCTTTCATTGAGGGTTTTTTATCCTCAGGTTATTAATTGGGCTTTTCAGCCTTATTAATTTCCCTTGAGTTTTTCCCTCCCACCAGCAATAATTCCTCCAAAGTGGTGAAAGGCGTTCTAATGGAGTTATCTCATGGTATTTATTGTTTAGAAATGATGTAAATGACCATGTATGACACCTTAGAAAGTTTCACGGAATTCCGTCGAGTCTAGATAGTTTTTTTTAATTAAATTTTCCTAAGGCTGGAAGTTTAATTATTTAATTAATTAATTGTTTAATTAAATTTTCCTAAGGCTGGAAGTTTAATTATTTAATTAATTAATTGTTTTTGAGCAAATATTGTAAAAACTAGGTCCTTGGGCTTTTTCTAGGGGTATTTGTGCTCAAAAGAAATGGAATGAGATCCCCTACACCCTTGGACCAAGTTTCAGCTCAGTCAGACAACTTTTGCTAGGTGTTTGTCCACCAGGAGTCTTAGTTAGTCAAAACAACAATTTTAATTACTAAGTCATGACATAGGTAAATTGTCATTTTTGTAATTTTGAACTAATGGGGTAATGTTAAGATGAATAAAGGAAAGAGAGATGATTCCTAACCTACCCAACCCAACTCCTAACCTTTTTACACCACCTTACCCACTCACTCACTCATACCCTCACGCCCCCTAGGGGGATTTGCGCCCCCCCCTCATGTGGAAACCTTTGAAATGTCATTTAATTGAGTTGTGGGCCCCTCCCTTTAGTAGTGTGCCCTTCCTAGCCTACCAAATCACCCCTTTGCTTGGTCCCACACTCCAACTCACCCATCCACCTCACCTATCCATGCCAAAACCCTAGATGGTGCGCCCCTCTCCTTGAGATTCCCTCATTTGACTTGGGTGTGACATTTGGCAGTGATCCAAGAGGGGTCATTTTGCCTCTTGATCTATAAATTGAGCCCCTCCCTCACTCTTTTCCTTACCATATCTTGAGCTAGTGTTATGCTACTGGATTTTCGCCCCATCTCTCTCTCTTGTTCATCTTGCATCCACCCATTTTTGCTCTTGAGAGTGTTGGAGCAACTTGTTGCTGCAAGACTCTCCTTTTGGATTAATAGAGAAGCTTTGGAGGATTTGAAGCAACAAAGAGTAGTCTTGTTTCTTCTTGCACATGAGGTGATGTTGTAGCTTTTGCATCTTGTGTTGTATTGAGTAGATTTGTTTAGTAAAGTAGTTTACTTGGGTAGGTTAAGCAATAGTATTATCGATTGATCTAAATATGTTGGGTGGCTAAGGATGTAAAGTAGTTTATGTTGTTGGCTCATTCAACCATATTATCTATTCCTGTACCTCACGTTTTGCTTCAAGTTTGCAGGTTTACCTCTAGGGTGTTGTTGGGATAGCCTCAAGGAGGAGTCTACCCTCAAGGCCTACTTAAACTCCATTACTTTTCTAATCTGATTTTATGTTCATTCCATTTCATATTTCAGTTTGCTAACTATCATAGATAGGTCGTTTTAAATCAATTTTCACTTGGATATTTTATGTGAAAAAATTCTGCCTAAAAACATAAATTTTTCTTGACTTTTTTGTGTTGTGCTTGCTGGTTTTTGCAGGTTCTTACCAGGTACAAGGGGTTATGCTGCCCACTTTCGGTCACACAACACTTCAAAGGCATTACCTTTGATGGGTAACAAATCTCATCTTTCTCCTACATTGTAGCAAGCCCTCGGGAAGTTCCCTTGAGGCTTTCATTTCTTGTATCTAGTTTCATTTATTGTAAGTTATTTTTGCCTACACCTTGGGTGAGAGATAGAGATTGGCACGACCAACCCCCCAAAATCGTGAGGCTAGGGCCTAGTTTAATTTTCAACAATTTGTTGTTCTTTTGCCCCACTTGTCACTAGGACAAGGTCGTGTGGCTAGTCTTGTGTTAGTAATAGTTTGCTCTTTTACATTTCAACCCTCTTTGGCACAACAAAGATAGGCTTGCCTCCACCTTGTGCCATTGTGAGTGGTTTGTGTTTTTTCTTTCCATTTCAAGTTTTATCTCATGGTTGCCTACATCTTGGATGAGTAGTTGGCTAAGCCAACCCCCAATATAGTATGGTTAGATTAGTTATGTATTGTTGATTTCCTTATGCTCATATGGTTAAAATCTTCTAGAAGTAGATCTCACATTCACATACTAGATCTTAGCTTAAGCCCTTGAGGCATAAATTATTTGCATGCTTTAAGTCTCTTCAAGTTTCATTTCATAGCACATCTCTTAATGCAATATACACATGGCTGAATAATGATGGTTTAAAAGTAATCTCTTTAATTTGCAATCATCTTGTCTTTTAAAACATCTGCTATCATTTAAGTTTGAAGTACATTTGGGGCATGTATATGGTGTAGGGGCACAATCTAATTTCAGCAAGTATCTTTCAAGTTTCTTACATGTTTTAATGCTATAATCTCATGGTGTAGGAACAATATTTCAATTCAGCAACTATCATTCAAGTTTCTTACACGTTTTGATGTTATAATCTCATGGTTTAAGAACACTTTCATGACTGGATGAAGTTTCGGTTTTGGGCCTATTTCACTATTTTTAGGCAAGTAAAAGTCATCTAAACACTCTCAAACACCCTAAAATACTTAGTCCATAGGTGTAATAACATACTGAACATAATAGGAGACCTTAATTCACCATCTTCGCCATCTAAAACGGGGTTTGAGGAAGGCAACTAAAGGTGCTAGGCCGGGGATGGTCTCACGGCGCATGACATCCTTTCCGGGAGTACTCGGACCTTTAGGGTTGACCTGTGAAGCTAGGGTAGGCCTCGTTGCCTCACTTCTTGAGCATCCAACAGCCATTTGGTAATTGGGGGAGGAGGATTTTGGTTTGACACTTAGCTAGGGGTAATTCAAATTTAAAAAAAATCTTGTACCAACTTCTAATTCACTAAGCATTTGGACATCTTATCTTCATTGGTACATCTTATGGTTGTTAAAACAATACTTGTAAGCACACATCTCTTTTAACTTTACATGCAAGTCTATCTTTTTTTTTCTTTGTGGATTAATTATCTAAGTGTCATCTTTTAAGTATTGTCGAGCACTTGTTCTTTAAATCATTTCATTTTATTTTGTTAAGTGTTCTTTATGGTGTGATCCCTCAAGAGATAGCGCATCCTATTTGGAGGCATCATCTTGTTGGATCTTGAGTGTTGTGGTTGCCATTGATAAGCAGTCCAATAGAGTAAGTGCTATTGGGGCATGCTTGTCTTGATGTGGATGCTCTTTATGCTTTGAATATCTTTAAATTCCTGCACATTAAAGAACTTGGTTAATTTGTTTCCTTTGTATCTTATGTATCTTATATCTCTTGTTCATAATTGTGTAGCATCTACCATTACATTTTTCAGTTGTAAATTTTGTATCTAACTTTGTTGTGGAGTAGTTGTACTTTAACATTCTTTTGTAATCATTTTGTAATCAACCCTCCTCAAACATTAGTTGACCCCTTTGCCCAACCTTAGGCACTAGTCTTAGTTGACTTAGGAAAGGGCTTGCTTGACATAAGTAAATCATTGCATCTTGCATTTTTGCCTTTGCATCATAGGTTAGTTTTTCCCTCCAAACATGTAACTAATTAAAACCAACTCCTAGAACATAACGTAAATCACATATAGTAACTAGGGTCTACCCCCCTTGGCTTCCCTAGGAGTAAGCCTAGACAGAAGAGGTTCAAGCCAAAGTGACAGTGTGGGCTTTGAACCTAGGCATTATGCCTCCAAGGACACACTAAGTGAGTTGGACTTTGCTCACGTTTGCAAGTGTGTATAAGGATGACAACATGCCGTGCTGAGAGCAATACTGGATTGCTTCCTACTTTTCCATGAAGTCATGGCTGACCTCAAACTGAAACAACATATTGAAGTGTTCTTTCTGTCTGAAGCACTTTCAGCCCAATCTGAATCAGTAGAGCCAAACAATTTGGAGTCACAATCTCTAGTATAACAAAGACCATAGTCCAACGTATCGTTAGGGTATCTCATCACATGCTTTGCAGCTACAAGGTGAACACATCTAGGTTCCACCAGATACTGACTCAAGGTGTTCACATCAAAGCATATATCTAGTCTAGTATTCGTTAGATACATCAACGAACCAATCATTTGTGTGTATGGAGTATCTGCCAATAGCTTCATATTCGTCTCCATAGGAGTGGACATGGTTCTACAGTCCATCATGTCAAATCTCTTCAGAATTTCCACAACATATTTTCCTTGACTAAGAAAAATCTCTTATGTGCTCTGCCATACTTCAAGACCTAAGAAATAGTGCATTAGGCCTAGGTCCTTCATTTCAAATTCAACGGAAAACTGCTTACAATTTGTGATGAGCTTTTCTTAATCTGTCAAGAATAAGTCATCCACATATAGCAGCAATATAATTGGTCCATCATTCTCAATCTTAAAGTAAAGGTTGGGATCAACTTTACTCTTGGTAAAGCCCAAGCTCATAAAAAAAAACTATCAATCCTACCAGACCAAGCTCTTGGAGCTTGCTTCAACTTGCAAACATGAGTCTTCCTGTCCTGTACTTTGAAACCAAATTTTCACATCACATTGTACCAACCTAGTACACTTGCTTAGCTGCAACTTAATCAGCACAATCATGTGCTAGCTCTATGTGCTTTCTGCAAAGCACTATCTGTCTCACTGCCCGAGAGTATGTCCTCTACTTTTTCTGCAATTGTTCCTTCTGGAACCAGGACTTTGCACCTGCAGCTGCTGTTTCTAAAGTTGAGAATGACTGCTCTATTCTCACTGTAGTTGTTGAACTCTGAGAGTAGCTCCTCTATTCTATCATGGCAACAACTTCATCTGAAACTGAGAATGGCTCAATAACTGACACTAAGGGTAGCTTATCCTCTTTCTCTGGAGGTAACTCAATCTTCTATTGTAGTCATGTCTCCATGGCCCGACTAATGTACAGCACCAACTGGCACTAGAGATAACTCAATCTCAAATACAGGGATTGTCATACCTGCTCCCTCCAAATCTCATACTGTATCGGCTTCTTTTAATGAATCATGTTTGTTCTATATATACTTCTTTTCATTACTGGAGCAAGTGTCTCATCATAGTCTTCTCCCTCTTGTTGAGAGAATTGTTTGGACACAAAGCAGGCTTATGCATCTCTATGTATGGTCCTGGGGAGGCTGCTCCTCCTTACTGGATCATGAGGGTTGACTCCCTCTGAACTCTCGCTCCTTCTGAGCTGGTACTTGGTGGAGCTGCCTTCCTCACCATTGATGGAGCCATCTGCTTCTCATGATATGGTTCGTCAATGCTATATGGCTTTTCATCCTGCAAAGTGTCACGGGACCATATTGATCTCTTCCTGGTTACTGCAATGGTTCTGGGTAGGCCCTTCTCTCTCTACTAACTTTTTCTGCTCCCTCTAAGCCTTGATTTCTTCGAGTCTACAAAAACTTACATTATATTCAATTGTCTAGTTGAAAATTGAAATTGTTTTGAACGTTAATTTATTTAATGTGTTCTCCTGTGCTTCTTTTTTTTGTTGAGGTTGTTTTTTGGGGAGGACATCTCATACAGATCCATATTGATCCCCTTCTAGATATCAACCTATGAAGGATCGAAGGCATATCCAAGAAGGATACAGATTCGATATGTATAGGCACTAGGGCATGTTGCCATCCTTATACACACTTGCTAACGTGAGCTAAGTCCAACTCACTTAGTGTGTCCTCGGAGACACAATGTCTAGGTTCTCAGTCCACACTGTCACCTTGACTGGAACCTCTTCCTTCTAGGCTTACTCCTAGGGAAGCCAAGGGGGGTAGTCCCTAGTTACTAGATTGATTTTAG
>JASDQU010306389.1:129317-144185 GCA_032191745.1 Picea mariana | reverse complement strand
ACGCCAGTTTGACTCTCTACTTTGTAGCCTCTTCTCCTATCTACAAACTGTGCGATAACAGGACCGAAGCTTCGCTTCCACATAGAAAGGGTATAAAAGAATCCAAAACTGTATAAAGGGTAGAGTCCTCCTCCTCAGGTTCCCTATACCCAAGTAGCAAAGGCTGGATGGCCAGCAGAAGATGACTGTTATCTTGAATGTTACAAGTCTCATGAGAAAAGGAAGGTTCAGGAGAAGAAGTTCCATCAGAAGCTAGATCTTTCTCGGGTAACAAAACATCTGAAGGACACACCAGTGCCATGGGAAAAGTAACCAATAGAGGGGAAGGTAAGGTAGAGTTTATCCTTGAGGAACGAGCAGAGTTATGTGGAACTTCAGAATCCATTAAAGGTGGACAGGCTGACTTAGAGATAGAGTTCTTCAGCCAAATAGAAGAGCTAACTGAATGACGCTCTAAAACAGAAAGGGAATTGAAAAAAGTGGGACAATACAACTACAAATTACCAATAGTAGAATCAGCTGGCTCTAAAAATATTTTATCAATCCTGGCATCTCTACTTCCTTCAAAGCCATAAAAACCAGTATCCATCGAAGAATCTGGAGTGCTATAAGGAAATTCTCGCTCTTCAGGAAATTTCTCTTCTTCCCTAAATCCTTTATAGTCTCTCCTCATATGAGAAGTACTTCGACAAAAGCTTCATCTAAAAGGTAACCCGAGGTAATCTAATCTTTGTTGATGGAAAAAACCACGCCATTCAACCTCCATAGTCGCCGACATACCCAAGTGTACATCCATTTCGACCAGAACTTTTGCGACTTTTCTATTTTTCGACTCTAAAATATTTTTATCCACCATTATGAAGTTCCCTAGATTGTTTCCGATAGCTGTCCATGCACCCTCATTCCATAAATACAGAGGGAGTTCAGGAAGCAATACCCAAATATGTCTTACCAAGAAGTACTCAGTTTCCGCACTGAAGGCCAGTCTCCACCTTTTGAGCATAAGGCTACTCTTCCCATTAATCCACTTTCTAATTAACAGTAACTCTGCATCTTCAGGGGACGCACAAATAATACCAGCCCAGCCTTTAGTTAAGAAGATTATCTCCGGAAGATACCCTAACACTGGAACCCATACCCGTTCTTTCCAAATAGTAGAGCTTTCCACAGAAAGGTTGTTGTATGCAAGTGTTCCAACAAGGCCACAAATCACCATTCTACACGAGTCCTCTAAACCAACGTCATCTCCCAGTACTAACCTTTTAACAGTACGCTTCACCATCCACTATTTCCTATGCTTATGGGCTGACCTTTGCTTGGGAACATTTAAAAAAAAACGATATTCACTACGCTTATTCGGAGAACCAGAAGTTGTCCTCTCCTTTGAAGACTTGAAGCTGGAAGATGACTCTGAAAGAGCTGACAGGAAGGTAGCTAAAGAAGGTTCGACTGAAAGTAAAGAGTTACTATGAAGATATTTAACAGTGTTGACTCCCCAAGGGAAGAGTCTCTTTTGACGAAGGCTTCGGAACCTCTCCCGACGAAATAAGAGAAGGATAAGTATTATTTTCCTTCCAAATATCCTCCAATGGTTCATTTAAGAGTGCATTAACCTCCTTATTAATCGCTTCTAAACGCCGGATATCCATCCTACCTCCACTTGTAGAGCACTGAACCCAAACAAGAAAATCAAGGGCTAAGGATCCTTCGAGGAAAGAGGAAAAGTCACCGAATAATAAATCACCTGACAAACTACACAGATGAAGACCACTTGTTCTGCACTTACCCTCAGCTCGAGACAAGGTGACAAAAGGAAAAATAACTTCACCGACCTGGGGTCCATCTTCCAATAAAAGTAATAAATGGCAGAGAGGGTGGTAGAAATAAATGGGAACCTGACTCTGGCTAACCGCTCTAAAAACAGACAAAAGAAGCCATAAGAGATAAATAAAAGACAAACAATATAAGAGAACCATACAAACCAATCTAGAAACCTAAGAAAGAAACGATGTAACCGCCTCGAAGATGGCTAACTCTGATCTTGCTTGTACATGAGATTGAAAATCTCTGGTTTCTCGTTTCCCGCCATGTTTTTTCTTCAGTGATGGTAGAGTTAGTACTTTAAACTGATTTCCTGTTACACTCTCTTGGCAATTTTACTTGCATTACTGTTTTCAATTAGATAAAGCATTCAAAAGAAAAAGTATTAGGATTCATATCATTCATTATTGTTGAGAAATACTTATTTTAAATACTTGTTTTATTTTTTATTCTAAATTTAAAAAAAAAAATTAAAAATAAAAAAACATTTTTTTTTTTAAATAATTAAAAGAATAAAAATAAAAAATAAACATATTTTGGTGGTGTATGTTTACAGTAAGTTTATATATAATAATATTATATAATTTTCATTATTACATTTTTGTTACATCCATCTTTTTTTTTTTTTAATTTAAAAATAAAAATAAAATAAAAACAAATGATATACAAGTTCATGTGAATATTTACAATAAGTTTACATAAAGTAATATTATATAAAATTTATAATTAATTTTTCGTTACATTAATAATAATAATAATAATCTATTTTTAAGGTTACCACCAAGCCAGACACCAAATTGGTGTATGAGACTGCTTGTTTTGTGGGACAAGGAACCCCCTCCCTAGCTACTTGAATGCTAAGTTCCACTGAGGTATACATACCCTACCCCCTTTGGATTATTACCATATTAGATTCATTTAAACCATGATCTATGATCAAGTACCCAAAGGGACCCAATTTCTTAAGGTGTACTTTTTTTATTATGTCTAACTTTATTTTTACTATTGTTATTTTTTTTTAATTAAGAGGACTTTAATATTTTTTAATATAACATTATCTACATTTTTGTTTTAAACAATTGTCTTTACTAGTGAGTTTGAAAGTATGGTTAATGTTTTTTTTTAAAGTAAGCACAAGTCTTTTTCATTTATGTTTTGACAAAATATACACCAGTAACATAATGGGCATGTGAGCCAGCTGTCTACCTTTTCCCAACCAGTCTGTTGGCCTTCCCAAAGGGAAACTAGACCAGCTATCAAAAATGCAAATAAGGTTGTCTATATAAGTTTGTCTTCTCTATACTTGGTTTACAGAGGCTTCCTCCGTCGGAGAATGAAGCTTGTAGAAGAAAGCATCGACAAAAGAATAAAACTAAGACAAATACTTCAAGCTTCATTCTTCGACGGAGGATGCCTTTGTAAACCAGGTATGTTAACAAACTTATCTCTCTGTTATATGTTTCAATAGTTATTCTATAAATCTCTGCGAGAACCGTATCAAAAGTTTCGGGCCTTTGAAAGACAAGGTTTCCACTTTTGCGACTCTCTTAGTTCTAGCTAGTCATTGCCTGAGCAGTCGGCTAGGAGCCTATTCGAAATTCTCTCAGAGAACTGGAATTAAATGCCCTGCTTTTCTGTGCATTGATAATTATTACTCTTATTTCCTATGGATCTCTCTATGTCCTTTAAAGAAGTCAGATATGCTGAATGTAGTACTTCTGGAAACAATCTCAGCTCTATGTTTTCTAGCAACCATACAACATGCTTAAACAAAGCCGATATTGAAGTTGTTGAGTCACAACCCCAAGCTGCATGGAAACTACCAACCATCTCTCCAAACCAAGTGTACAATTATCTAAGTATGTTTCATCTCCGTGCCATCTCACGTGTTTTTGTTAAAGAATCCATCAGTCGTATCTAGAAAAACAATGATGTAACTCAAACTATTTCTTTACTCAATGTTAAAGAAATCCAAGCCGAAGCTAAGAGACACAAAACAAACTATCTCCATTTTGGATGTATTCGTGTCGGATTAAACACATTAGTACATAAAGGAATAGATGCCTATGCCCTTTGTACTGTCAAAGATATGACCCACAACAAATTTACTGATTCCCTGATTGGTGGAATTGTGGCTCCCTTATCCAATGGTCCTGTGTATTTTGATTGCTTTCCAAACTTCTCAATTTACACTTCTGATGAAAACCTTGAAGATATTCTCAAACTCCAAATTCAGACTACTGGCTTTGATATGCACAACACTCGTACCAATATCTCTATCCATTCTCGTGGTTGCTTCCGACACACCAATAATTTATACCCCACCATGATGCATACTCCTAGCCAACATTCTCAGTCTAGTATACTTATTCTTACTGACCCTCTCAAACAAAAAATGGAACACCAACTCATCAAATGGGAAAATATTTCTTTCCCCTGTCATTGGGTTATTGATATTCCTCGTACTCCACTGCAACATTCCATTACCTCTGGACATATATATGAATCTCCTACCTCTACTATAATCTCCTTTCCTCCTTCTATTCAAAGCTTGAGATCTAAACAAGATGCACCCTCTCAACCGTCTACATCTTTGTGCTTACATCCCTCCCTCCAACCTCTAGCTTCCTCACTAGGACGAGTACCCTACTCTATCCAATTCCTATATTGTCACAAATTGGTAACTCTTTCAAGCCTATCTACAACCATAGAAGATAACCAAATCCAATTTTAACATCAATTCCATAATCCAAGAACAAACTTCCCTCCTCCTAGCTCTACAACAAAAGATCCTTGTCCACACCCTCAATGCTTTGAAATTCCTTTTCCCCATGACAATCACATGCTAATGATAACCTCTTCCCCTCCCAATCCAAAAATTTCCCCTTGCTGATTTACTAATTCTATTCCAAAAGATTTAAGAGGACCAATAGTACCAAAAACAAACAAATTTATTACCTTAATGAAAGGTTGCAGAAAAAAAACATGTGAAATAAGATTGGATAAAGAACATGCTAAATTGGGATCTCTTTACCCATCTTGATGCTGAACAATTTTCAAAGACTACCCCATACAATGGAAAGGTATCATTATCAATGGCATGGCAAAATTATATGGATAAGAAAGATATATGGATTTCCTTTTATGAATGGAAAACACAACAAGCATTTCTTGCTACATTTTGCAAGCAACAAATGGCAAACAATCATATTTTTGTTCTTTCCAAAAATCCTATCCTTGCCCCCTGGTTTCCTGCCCAGTACAAACTATATCCATCTCTGATATGGGCAAGGAAATTAGTAGGCTAAAAACTTAAATAAAAAAGGTTGTGATACATGAACATGATCAACAAATCATGTCTATTGAACACCAAAAATTCCATGTTCTTCTAGATATCACGATCAAAGGAAAACAATTTCAGTTTAAAACCTTGCTAGATACCGGTTCTGATCTCAACCTTTTGAATAAAGAAATCATTCTTGTTCAATTCTGGCAAAAAACCCACCAAAGTGCTATTGGACTAGGAAACCAACCTACTCAATTGCTCTATGAAATACCTAAAGCAACTCTATGTTTCCAACACCATTGCCTATCCCTGAAATTCCTTTTAACATAAATACTAGTTGCTTGCATCCTTGGTACCCCCTTCTTTGCTGCTGTTGAACCACATGGCTCCACCAGATTACCTAATAAATCTCCCAGATATTTCATCAGTATTCCCTCTCCAACCAAAACTTCAAAAATCTCCATCCAACTCCCCTTTGTATCTATACCCAAGATATCATCTCATATCCACACAGTCCAGAATAAGGTACTAAAAATAGAAGAATTAAAGGGAAAAAGGACTRAACTCAGAATCAAAGAACAAATTGCCCAAATCCATATACAACAACAGATTCTTGAGCTCCAGAGAGAATTTGAAGCAAAGGTTTGCTCAGAAAATCCCATTGCCTTTTGGCACCATAAAAGGCATGAAGTAGAACTTCCTTACAAAGACTCATATGAAGGAACATCATTCAAAATCAGAGTTATCCCTATGAATGAAAAATACCAAAAGCTCTGCTCTGATGAAATACAAGGCCTACTCCACAAAGGACTCATCAGAGAATCCATTAGTCCATGGAATTGTTATGGATTCTATGTAAATAAACATTCTGAGCAAGTAAGAGGAATCCCTAGGCTAGTCATCAACTACAAACCCTTGAATATGGTTTTAGCTTATGATACATATCCTATCCCCAACAAATCAAGTTTGGTGACCAGAATTGCTGGAGCAAAAATCTTCTCTAAGTTTGATCTGAAATCGGGATTTTGGCAAGTAGTCATAAAGGAAGAAGATAAGTTTAAAACCACTTTTAGTGTTACAGCAAGACATTATGAATGGAATGTTATGCCTTTTGGGTTAAATAATGCTCCTTCAAAATTTTAGAGAGTCATGGATGATGCCCTAAAACAATATTTTGACTGGTTAATTGTTTATATTGATGACATCCTAGTATTCTCTTCCTCTATTGAACAACACTTCAAGCATCTCAGAAGGTTCTTGTAGATTATTCAAAATGCTGGATTAGTGTTCTCAAAAAAGAAACTTGATTTATTCAAAATGAAGATAAAGTATCTTGGCCATATAATCAACAATGGTGAGTTAGTCCTCCAACACCATGCCGTTGAATTTGCTGATAAATTTCTAGATAAAATCTTGGATAAACTCCAACTCCAAAGATTATTGGGAAGCCTCAATTATATCAACCATTTCTACAAAGATTGTGCACAAGACAGAAAGTTGTTAAATGATCGGTTGAAAAAGGAAGCCAGTCCCTGGACAGAGGCACATACCCAAGCTGTCAAGAAAATCAAAGCTAAAACAAAAACATTGCCGCTCCTGCATATATCTGATGATGACCTTTACAAGATTGTTGAAACAAATGCTAGCAATCTTGGATGGCGGGCTATCCTTAAACAAGCTAGAACCCACAAAGGTAAACAAATTGAAGAAATAGTCCAGTTTACCTCTGGCCTCTAGCAGGCTAGCAAAAAGAATTATTCTGCATTAGATAAAGAAATAAAGGTTGCTCTAAATGCTATCCACAAGTTTGAATTTTTTCTTATCAACAAACAGTTTTTATTAAGAACCGATTCTGCAGCTATGAAACGGGTCTTGAACAAAGAAGTTAAAAAGGTTAGTGATGCTAAGTTTGCAATATGGCAGGCTTTATTCAACAATTTTGATTTTGATATAGAACATATTCAAGGCACATCCAATAGCATTCCATATTTTTTAAGTCAAGAACATTTGCAACCCCATACCATGGTTATTTCTGTCCGATGGAAAAATGAAGCAAAATTTTTAGTAATTGTTCCAGATCTACTTAGATGGGAACAATACAAAGAATAATGGAGGCCACATTGGGAATTAAGGAGCACACAAATTATAAATCCGACAAGATGATCTTGTCCACAAAGAATGGTTCCTGAAATACGTACAAGACCAACTTCAAATGTTTTTCTCCCTATCATCACCAGAGCCACACAAAAGGCATATGAAGCCCAAGATGCTTTAAGCCATATCTTCCGTGATATTGATCTTATTTGGGAAATCCACAATGATAGAGGATTACATCAACAATATTTTTGTCTACATAGACCAAGGTTATTAATTCATTGTCCTGAAAGAAATCCCAATATCTACTTTCCGGACAATGATTATAATTATTCCCATTACAAAGACTTATGGTGGAATTTCCTGCAGAAGGAAAATGACTTAAAACTAGTTAAGTTTGGAAATGTAAACACTGCTACTGCTGGGAGACCTCCAACTTGGCTAGCAGAATGGTGGGAAGCATTTGGCGTAAACAAGAGCGCGATTGATCTAGATTTGATATCTTCCATGAGTACTCTCCCACTTCACAGGGTACAAAATCTCTATCAGTATGGATCAAATGATGGAGAAATATTGTGCAGCTTCATCCTAAACCACTTTCAATGGGTCAATAAAACCAAAACTTCTATTCAAATGATCAACGAACAACCTGTAATAGTACGCAAACACTATACTAAGATGTGGAATACATTAACATATGAAGATAAGTTTCATACACATATCGAAAATGACTAATCAAGTCCATTCTATATCACGTCTTACTGACCGACAATGGTGTCAGTCGATTTGCATGGGTTCATGATACAAACTCCACTTTGTACAAACTCTTGTCTACCACTTGTTGAAAATAATCTTGGAAACTCAGAGCACTTTTCTAGCTTTTGGTGTGGTTTGACCTGCATTTCCAAAGTACTTCCAAATACGTAGAAAGTTGATTAGAATCTTGGTCGGATGGCTCTTGCATGTTCTCTCCGCCAAGTATGCAATAAATCTCAAAAGTAGATTTGATTCCAGTAGGACAGTTTGAAATCTTTTCAACAAAATGATTCCTTTCTCTAGAAATTTTGTATATAAGGAAAAGGGAGGTTCATTAGTAGGGGTCTCAGTTAGTCAGTTCCAGTCTTTCTAATCTCCCTCTCTTTGAGCTTTGGGTCTTTCTGTCTTAGATTGCTTTGATAAGCCTGCGTGATTCTGGCTCGGCCAACACGAACCTAAAGTGGCAGAAACATTAAGTCTTAGCCTATCAGTGTGTGTGTTTTTGAGAGAGAGAAGTATGTGATCGAATTCAAGTTTGTAAACCCATGCCATTTTGGCTCATATAAGACAAATCAGCTTCCGCATGTTTATCTTTGAAAATTGTCTATTATCTTGTCTCTGTATTATGCTTTCTCTATTTGTTCACTAAAGCGATTGTTAGAAGTTCACTGGAGACTGGTGCCTAAAAGTTCACTGAGAATATTTATGGAAGTTCGCTTAGGTCCTGAAGAGCGTCGTGGTAAGTCCTGCGAGGCAGGTGTCCGCTAAGGGAAGTAAGGCGTTGGGTTGTTTGAAGGTTCAAGCTAGGATTTTCTTGGGTTCACCTAGGGGGTCGCTGGGTTCAAGATGATATTGCAGAAGAAAGAAAGACACCTAGATAATAAATGTAGGATATTATTAAGAATGCTTACAGACCCATATAGAAAAACATAAAAGCTGTAACTAAACTATCCATCATAAGGAGAAAGAACCTCTGGAAAAAATGCAAAAAAAGTTGTCTATATAAGTTTGTCTTCTCTATACTTCTTGAGACACCTAGATAATAAATGTAGGATATTATTAAGAATGCTTACAGACCCATAGAGCAAAACATAAAAGCTGTAAGTAAACTATCCATCATAAGGAGAAAGAACCTGGGGTGCTTCCGAAGGTTGAGCTGCAACATGTTGAGGCAAAGGATGAGGAGGCTTGATAGAGGAAGAGGCCCCTTTATCACCCACAATTTGGAAAACCCCATTGTTTGTTTTGACAAGCCAAGATGACATAGTGATGAGGAGGTTGACTTGATGTTCCAATGCATCCATTTTCTGAGGATAACTGTCTATGTTTTCCCTCTTGTGGCTTCAAGCTATGAGCCATAAGGGTTTTAACATGCCAGTAAAGTTCAACAATCCGAAAAAAATGAGTCACAATTTCTAGTGCATCCCAGGTCATGGATGACCTTCCCCACTTGTCTATCAACCTCCCTATCCTCTGTGTGGGTTCGAACCTTCCTCACATATTCCTCCATACCAGCGATGAAATCCCACATCGATTTATCAATGTCTTCATGGTAGTGCTCCGCTGCCTACTAGGTTGCAATGGTTGCTTTGGTTTTACGCTCAAAGTCCTTACTAGCCTGACATTTCTGGGAATCCATGACCGCCAAGAGTCCCTCAAGAAAACCACCAGAGTCCCTGCAATCAAGCATGAGTGTCACCTGTCTCATAACCCACTAGAGAAACAAATAATCAACTTGTCAAACCAAGCGAGAATTCTGCATAGCTTTGGATTGCATACGCCCCTTATCAATCTACCTTCCATGCACGACCATGATACGCCATAGGATGAGGTCAAACTCCACTTCATTGATCATTAATTAGCTCATAATTTTTGAGTGAGGGAGGGGAATGAACCCTGTACTACGCATCCCGGTCGTTCGAACCAACAATCATTATATGAGCAGGAAATATGAATGGAGGGAAATGAGCATTGATCAATCCCAGGCAAGACTATAGACAAGACTCCTTGTCCTGTAAAATGACCCTCACCAAGAATGCCACCCGTCGACTTTGCATGGCTATTGGAGCCACTTGTTAACTCATTGGGGTAATATATGGTTAATGTTAGCCATGCAGTTAATTATAAAAAAATTATTTGGAATGCCATACATTGATGTGGAAAAACATTTTCATTTTTTTATGAGGTTTAAAAAAATAAAAATAAAGATAAGTGATAAATACACTTTGAACATTTTTTATTTTTAGGAGTATATTTAGATTTAGGAAGGAAAATATTTTTGGATTTTTTTAAATAAAAAAATGATGAATATACTTAGTTTTCTGGAGCATATTAGAGGGAGATAGAAGAGAGGATTGTGTTTTTGGGATGTCATTTACAATTTTGTGGAACATATTTTAAGTTTTTTATTAGATTTTTTTGAAAATAAATAAATATAAATGATAGATATATTTGCACAATTTTTTGGAATATGTTTATATTTAGAGGGGAATTATATTTAAATTTAAAGAGGGATAAAATAAAAAGGATTGGATTTTTGGAATGCCATCCCGACTATATTAACTAACATAAGATTGCATTTATAAAATTCCTACCTAGTGTTGCACAAGATCCGAGGTTCTTTACAACAAGGGGTTGAAGAATGTTTAATTATATACCTACTCAGTGTTGCACAAGAGAAGAGAGGCTCTTTTATTCCTACTCAGTGTTGCACAAGAGGAGAGAGAGGTTCTTTACAACAAGGGGTAGAGGAGATGTTTAATTCTTAGTGGGATGGTGTAATATAACATTTTTACTAAGTGATTTAAAAGGGGTAGAAGAGATGTTAAATTGTGTTGCACAAGAGCAGAGAGACTCTTTTATTCCTACTCAGTATTGCACAAGAGGAGAGAGGTTCTTTTACAACTAGGGGTAGAGGAGATGTTTAATTCTGAGTGGGATGGTGTAATATAATTTTTTTACTAAGTGATTTAAAAGGGGTAGAAGAGATGTTTAATTCTTTGTTTATTGGTGTAATATTAAATCATTAGTAAGTGATTTGAAGAGGGTTAGAAGAGATATGTTTAATTTTTGTTGATTGATATAATGTTAGTAAAATAAAATTAAAAAATTAATAATTAATAATTTTTAATAGTATTAGGGAATTTTGTATAAATAAAGGCTGTAGCATAGTTTGTAGTGAAGAAATACATCACAAGTGAGATTGTTTATCAATTTAAAGACCCGAGGAGGGTTAKAAATACACATGAATTTATGGACCAAGTAATATAAAAGATACAAAATACTTGGATGGGGTGGAAGTGATGAGATAGGAGGAGGCTATTGCCATCCCCAAGTATGACAYGAGTAGACATGTGGTCATTCACATTCCCTCCCACTCGACACGTTAGTACATACATTAATCCAACTATGAAGTTGAGCTCATGGGAAGGATCAGGGAAAATTTGGGATAATCTCCCCACCCAACATTCACAATACTCCACAATTATGAGGGATAGATTTTTTTGAGGTGAGGAAGGGGCATTTCATAATGCAAGATCTAGGTAAATCTTGGTACTTAAGCTCGAAACACATCATGAATTTTTGTGGAGGGGTCTTTGCATTGGCTTATTTCTAGGCTGGCGACAAGAGAAGTAGTCTACTAGGGTCTCTCTCTGCGGTGGTCTGAAGCTTATTCTCATAAGGTCTGCTTGTGAGTCGGCTCTTCAGGTTCATCTATTCACCATGCCTCCATATTATGGCTATGCAAGAGGTTACAAGAGGGGAAATCACCACTCACCTGACTTGACCTCCTCGAGCAATAGAAGCTTAGAGCCTCCTAGCCCACATGTCATGCTCTTGACATAGGAGGTAGAGAGGGAATTTCGACTAGTAACCCCACTCTAGATTCAATAGAATTTGGAGTCCATCGAGGCAACTACCATAGAGGAGAGAACCACCCTCCACAACTGGGAGGTGGATGTATAAATAGGGGACTGGGTGCCAGACATAGGAGCTTCATGAGCTTGAGATACAAAATATCTCAAAACGATTGATTTATACTGGCATATAAAATCTTTCTTTGGCCGAATTCTTCTCGACAACGATGATGAGAGAGAGATTATGCAGGAGAAAATTCAATACATGTAGCTTCAGGTTCAGTATCTTAGAGCCCATATTGATTCCTAGGTCTCTCCAGAGGATAACCAACTAGCCATGGTGTCTCACTTACAGGCATGCCCAGGGGACAACCAACCAGGTGACAATGATTTGTCCTGAACAATTCAAACAAACTACTATGTAAATTTGGATTGACATCCTTTTACACTGTTGCTGGTATGGTTTCCCCAGTGGAAGGCCAACAACGATGAAGTTTTGTTGTAAATTTCTCTGTTAGTAATATAACATAGTTAGATCTATTTATCGAAAAAAAAGAAATATAAAAGATACAAAATGTTCCTCTCCTAGTGATAGTAAATATTTTATAATAGATGTTGAGAAACTTTAGTATTAGAAAAAACATGACAAAATTGGGTAGGAGGACTTAGAAACTTATGATTTAAATTTTGAGTATCATTTAAGCTTGTTGGATGATTGACTTGTACTGTTGTCCTTGTGGAGTGACATGCCTTTTCTGGAACAACTGGACACATTGGTTTTGCAATTAAAGAGGGGAATGGGGAACCTGTACCAATTTTCCTCTGTTTGGATAGTTCACGTGGGTGGTAATGGGGAGTCCCATCGTGGTTCTCCTAATATTGTATACTCCAAATACCACTTCCTTGCTTGTGTACTGACTTAAGTGTTTGACAAGTGGCACTTCCTTCATGGGTTTATAAGAATCTATGTTTTTGAGGGTTAGAAACCCATCCTTTTTCAAGATGACGAGGTTTGCATACCAATCTGCTTCTTGGTTCTTATCCCTTTTGACATGATAGTAATTTATGTTGGAGAAAGCTATGTGAATTTAACTTATTCTTTCAATCTCAGCTACCAATCTGACATCTGATGGCTTGGTTCCCTAAACCATATGCCTAATGGTAATTAGGGAACCCCCAACAACGATCAATTTCTCTAGATTTAAGGTCTTGGCCATATCCAAACCTTGCATTAGGGCATACATTTCAACATGGTTGTTAGAAATATTACCAAGACTCTATGAAAAAGTGTTTACCTATTGTCCTTGAAGGTTAAGAATAACCCCTCCTCGCACCTCCAAGCCCTCGATTTCTCTTGGAAGCACCATCAAAGAAGAGAAAAAAGAGGCTTGGTTTGATTTCCAAGTTTTTAAATCCTCTTAAGTGAAGTTGCTAGTGAGATCTAGTTGTCAAATGAATTTCATTGAAGTTTGGATATGAGTAGGAAAAATGAAACTACTCAAGCCACATCTCTTCATCTTTGTCCAACACTTGAGGGAAGGAGAGGGTAAATCCTTTGGCATTCAACCAGAAGAGAAATTGCTCTTTTTGTCTAAAGATCGTCTTGTTTCTGGCTTAACCACAATTTCAGCGAATGTATTTTGGTAAAACAACCCACACCATTTTAAAGAGGGGTTTGTTTTAGAAGGATCCCTTGTATAGAGAGCATAATTTTTGAAATAGGATTTTCAAATTGTTTGGTTTTTTATATTTGTGTTTAATTCCCCATATTTCATGCTGTCATATTGATATGACCCCAAGGGGAGGCATATATGGGGTTAAATGTACATGTAATGTGTAAATTTATATGTAATAGGATCAACCTAATAATAAAGGGGCCGCATGTGCAATGTATGAATATGTATATATAGAGATCATGTAGTCATTATTGAGGAGATGTGATTTGGATGTATTAATGTATTTGGGTATTTCGAGGAGGTTCTCCTATTCTTTAAGGAGTTATTGTGTAACTTATCTCTCTTATCTTTATTAAAATGGTGCTCCATGTTCACATTGGTGTACATGGTGTGTATTTTTGGTTTATTTTGATATAAAATCTCCTCCAAATACCCAAATACATTCATACATCCAAATCACATCTCCTCAATAATGACTACATGATCTCTATATATACATATTCATACATTGCACATATGCCCCCTTTATTATTAGTCCACCCTTATTACATATAAATTTACACATTACATGTACATTTAATCCCATATATGCCCCCCCTTGGTGTTATATCACATACTTGCTTAGAAAAGATGAAATCTAGGAAAAGATGATGGACAGTTTCAACATTGTTTAGGGATAGAGAGCATCTCAATGGGCCTTGGATCCCCTTCTTTATCAAATTTTCAGCCGTCAAAATATTCCCATGGGCCAAAGTCCAACAAAGGATGTTTATTTTTGGAATACTAGTTGGATGCCAAATTCCCCCCTAGATTGAAGATTTGGATGAAATGGAGAGATTTTATAATTGTTGTTCATAACCTTTCTTGACAATGTAACTTGTGGTGCCCTAGCTTCGTTGATTTGTGAAAGTTAGACATATTGGTGCACAACCTTTAAGGAATGTTTAGAGACGATTAACTGTTAGGATGAGATAATGTGGAGGTGAGCCTAGATTCTAGACAATCTACCATCGTGAATTGGACCAAGTGGAGATTTCATGCATAGTGCACTTTCCTCGAGGAACTAACCATTCTTGAAGAGAACGAAGTTCTTGGTTTGAATTAAGAGGTTGATTGACATGATACCGTCATTCCACCAATCAATTTGCCTCCCATTCTTAGGGACCCAAGATAGCATTGGTTTTCTTAAAGAAATAGAGGACTTAATCAATTTCCAAATTAGGGATTCTTCCCTTGTTGCGAGAGCTATCTCAAGACATCATTTCCTTATAGCTGTGAAGTATTTTTTATGCAGAATTTTTTTCAACCAATCATAACTCCCTATGATTAGCCACCATAGGATCTTGGATCCTAGTGATAAATTCATTAAAGTAGGGTC
>JASDQU010306389.1:99183-116556 GCA_032191745.1 Picea mariana | reverse complement strand
CTCTCCTCGTGTCTGCTGCACTTTCTGTTCTTTTCTCAGATATGCATTTATGTTCCTTGCTTCTTTTGTGCTTTATGTTTTGTGTCTTCTTTCCATTCTATGCACCATGTCTCTTCTGTGTGCTTCAGCTCCTGCACATAGCATGATTCTACCCACATGAAAGACACTCAAAGAACCGCGACCATCTTTTCTCTGTTCTGCATTTTTATATTCTTTGTACACCACTACTTCCTTTGCACAATGCCTCTGCATTCTCTTTACAACGTCATTGTTCTGCACTACAGGTTGTTCACTGTAGCTCTTCCTTACCCCTTCATATCTCGACAACATAATCACTTCACTTCTCTGTTCTGCATGCATTTCTCACGTCGAGTCATCTCTTGATCATCATAACAAATCTTCATCATCTCTGGTGGTTCTGTTGCCTATGAGTTCATCATCAGTAGCCGTTATGCTGAGACTATTCATCATCAGTGGTCATTCTCGATATTCTTTGCCTTTTTTTGGCAGTGCGACCCTTCGTCTTCTCTATCACAATTGAGCTTATCCTCTCTATTATAGTTACAAACTTCAACACTTTCCCATATTTCAATTGTCTCTATGATGAGTCTTCATTCCACTGCATTTTCCTCGAGACTCTTCGGCTCCTCTGGTAGTCACCCTGAGATTCTTCGAATTCTCTGGGAGATGCAATCAGTCATTTTTTTCAGTTACAATCAGTCCGTCTCTAGCAGTTACTAAGAGAACCTACGCGCGCTCATGACTTTGGCACCTTTTTCCCTTTCTAAGAAATCTATACAGTGGGCGCTAGATTTTCTGGCTAAGCCCCTTCCTTTCTCATGAACATCGATAGTGACCATACGCCTAACCAATAGTCATTTTGTGATTTCACATTTCAGGTGATCGACTGCAAGTCACCTCGATTTTCCCAACTCGTGAAACTCCAAGGTGGAGCCTAGCAACACTAGCTCCTTCCCTTCTCTTTCGCTGATGTGACCACCGACTGTGACCACAACCCTAATCGAAAAAGGAATTTCGTGATTTCGATGATCTTCGTTGCAAATCATAGCAACGTGCTAGCTCCTCCCTTAACCTTCATCAATGTGACCACTAGCTGTGATCAGGGGCCAAGCAAGAGGGGTGCTTCGCGATTTTGCATATTGCGAACTCCTGCTATGAGTTGCCTCGAAACTCCCAACNCTTCGTCTTCTCTATCACAATTGAGCTTATCCTCTCTATTATAGTTACAAACTTCAACACTTTCCCATCTTTCAATTGTCTCTATGATGAGTCTTCATTCCACTGCATTTTCCTCGAGACTCTTCGGCTCCTCTGGTAGTCACCCTGAGATTCTTCAAATTCTCTGGGAGATGCAATCAGTCATTTTTTTCAGTTACAATCAGTCCGTCTCTAGCAGTTACTAAGAGAACCTACGCACGCTCATGACTTTGGCACCTTTTTCCCTTTCTAAGAAATCTATACAGTGGGCGCTAGATTTTCTGGCTAAGCCCCTTCCTTTCTCATGAACATCGACAGTGACCATACGCCTAACCAATAGTCATTTTGTGATTTCACATTTCAGGTGATCGACTGCAAGTCACCTCGATTTTCCCAACTCGTGAAACTCCAAGGTGGAGCCTAGCAACACTAGCTCCTTCCCTTCTCTTTCGCTGATGTGACCATCGACTGTGACCACAACCCTAATCGAAAAAGGCATTTCGTGATTTCGATGATCTTCGTTGCAAATCATAGCAACGTGCTAGCTCCTCCCTTAACCTTCATCAATGTGACCACTAGCTGTGATCAGGGGCCAAGCAAGAGGGGTGCTTCGCGATTTTGCATATTGCGAACTCCTGCTATGAGTTGCCTCGAAACTCCCAACTTGCGAAACTCTGAAATGCTTCATATCAGATCAATGGTCAAGATCTCTCCCTTTGATCAACGACTATGATCAAATCATGATTTCGTGTTTCACGACTTCAATGGTTAGAGCACCTCCTTTCTTCGACTCTGGATTTCCTGATAACTTCTCTAGATCAACGACCCACGATCTTTTGTATTTCAATGGTCTAGATCTCTTCTTCGAGAAATTGAACTTCGTTCTCCATCGTGATAGATCAACGGTCCATGATCCTCAGTGATCCGATGGTCCATATCGTTTCACAAATTCTCATTTCGCGAGTTCCTCCAACTCTCATCTTTGACTCTTCCATTTTGCAAGTCAACGAAATGTTGATCTCTCGCCACGTGTCCTTCCCAGCATCAACGGTTAGGATCGACTCCACTCTATCCCTTGAAAATATTTCGAAGTTCGATTCTTCAAACTCCTGGAGTTGCTGCCACCTATCAACCCTGACGATGGATGGTTTTGATGATTTCAGAACTTGTCTCATGCACTTTCCTTGGGATCCAACGACTATTGGTCCATGTACTCAGACCTAACAGTCATTGGGTATTCGAGATTGGTGATACAATGACCACTGTCATTCCTCCTCCTGAGTTTATGCTTCCTCCCGACTTGGAAGAATTTCTAAGTGTCAAAGGCCTCGACCTTTGATCCTCTTGAGAGTCCGTCTCTTGGACCTCATTTGCACTTATGGAAAGCGCAAAGTGCTATCTCTTCTGAGCTTTGATCTTTGCATACTGTTTGCTTCTCCTCTTGAGCTTATGCTTTTCCTGTTTGCCATCGTTGCACACTCTGCTTGTAGTCATGCCATCATTGCTGCTATTCTTTCCATCAATGACAAGCACACTCTTCCTGTAAACTTGCCAACACACTCTACGTGCAACATTGACATCTTTTTTTCAAGTTTTTCCAAAAGATTTTAATACACTAGTTATATTGTCAAAGACATTCTGTTTCACCTTTGTATCTTTTGTCAACTTTTGAATACCCAATAATGATGTAGCTTCTTTTAACTTTCTTGACTTTATTAGATAGAATAAAACTTGCACTTGTACTATTACTGATTCATTTTTGAAAAAAATATTATACATATTCTTAGTTCGATATCTTATATAATGCTTATCTTTTTTCTTCCCAAATTTGTCAGTATCAACATTTTCTATTATTTCATCATCAATGCTGATATATTCTCCTGCATATTTCAATTTAAAGTTTATATTAAAAAACAAAACCCGAACATAAATTCACTAAACTATATACAAGTGTTTATCTTGTATTATCTAAATTTATGTACATACCTATAGGTGATTCATCTTCTACTTCCATTTTGGTTTCAACGTCTTCATCGACGTTATGAGACAAATCTATTTATGTTTTTTGAAAAACATCAAATCGTAATTACAATCAATTATATTAAACAATATTTTAAATTTGAATTCTATACTTTTAATATAGACAATATGTGCATGTATACCTGGTTGGACTTCTTCTTGTTGAAAATCTCTATTTACATTATCATAGTTTCTTTCTTCAATATTTGCCCGTTCTCGTTTATTTCTCCAATAATTCTCTTTCCTTTGATCGTTATGGTGAGTTTCATCTCGAGTGCGATCAAATTTTCTCTTGTGCAAAATTTTGTTTCCCATGAGTATAGTCATCTGTAAAAGTTTTTAACAAAATCAACATTTAAGAATAGTCTCAGAAAAACTTTATTGTCACAAAAATTATTAAAAAATAATATCAATAATTTTGTGTTCAACAAAGTCTTCACCTTGAAAAAATTCTCAACATTTAGCTTTCAACATATAAATTGTTATTCCAATAAAAAAATGAACTTAAAAAAATAAACTTTTTTTTTGCATTCAAAACTTCAATTACCTTGTTCAACAAAAACGAAAATGATGTTTCAAAACTCTGTTTAGGTGCTCTAGAAAACCATGAAACAAGCAACGAATTGTGTTAAATGTGTTCGACCGAAAGCGTATTTATACGATTTGGCGCGAAATAAAAAGATATGTGTCTTTTCATTGTTTCCGGCTGACATAATTCTCTCCCCCATCTTTCGGCCGAAAAAATGTTTTTTCGGCCGAAAAGCTAGGAAACCATTTAATTTTAACGAATTTCGTTAGAATTATGTTTTTCGGCTGAAAGATTCTTTTTGCCGAAAACTAGCAAATGGGGCTGTTTGCAAGAACCAAAGAATTCCCTCTATCTTACCTGAAATTTGGAGGTGCGTACTCCTGCAAATATTCAGAATTTGGTTTCAAAAATGATACCAGCATTTGCAAAATTGAATCTACTTTCAATTCCTATAATTTGTTTTCATTTTCATTTGCAATATTTTCAGCTGACATTATGATTAAGTGAAATGAAATATCCGTATCTCTAAAAATAAACAGTGAAAAATTTAGAAAAAATTACATTCATAATCCTTAAATTGTTCTTTTCAAAAGGGTATTTTTAGATTTTACTTTTAAGTAAAAATTAAGATAGATACAAGGTGGGGGAAAACATGTGTTTAAAATCTGCAATGTTTTCATCTTGGTCAACGTAAAAAAATTCTAGAAATTATAATATTCATCYGTTAGATTCAAAATTATAGTCATAATAAAATAAAGTCTCTGTAGATTGTTGCAGTATATTTTGTTTGTTAAAAACAAAATTTTAATAATATATACATTGTTGGGGGAAAAAATAACTCATTATCATTCCTTTCATGTTTAAGGAACATAYTGTTAAACAATTGTCAAAATGACATATAAAATATGAATAAAAAAAATTTGAAAAATAGTTAGTGGAAAGCTAACAAAATTATTCACAAGTTTTGTTTTTACTGTAAAGTGAAATTCTAAATAAAAAAAAAGCTTTTGTATACTGGAAGTTAAAGAACTTGTGAAAATATAGTTTTTTTTTTTCTCATAAAACAAGCAAAACAGACACCCATATTCATGATTTCACCTACTAGCAATATGGCATGGATCTGCCCTCTTATTTGACCATGTAAATATTCCCTTGGAGGGTTTATATCCACTAAATCCCTTAGGGAGATCAAGTCCAAGGGATACAATACTCCTACTAAAATACTTTGATTCCAAAACTCAGAGTGGATATAAAGTCTCCTACTACAATACTTCGATTCCAAAACTTAGAACCTTTCAAATCCATTAGGGAGTCCCACATTCAATCTTTTCAGAGTACACATAGGGAATGTATACATTTATTACATTGAAGGTTTCACTCGAACATAGATTGTATAAGACTGGTAAACAAACAATGTCAGGTTCATTGATAAATATTTAATATCATACTTGTGTTGTTCCACATTGTGCAAAGACCCACGAGCCCCTCTAGTGCTAACTGCTTGAATGTCACTTCATTTCCATATTATTTTACATTTTTCTAGGGCTACTTCATCTCTAATTTAGTCCCTTGGAGTAGAAGCACTGAATTTTTCTCTAATTTGTTCAATTCCTTGAATTATTCTACCTTTTTTTGTCCCTCGAAGCCCCTACTCCAAGATACAAATTTCATCATTTGGTTGTATTTTTGTGGGTCCCACTCATAGGCGGGTTGGGAACACTTTGATTCCTTGATCCTCTTGTGGTTCTCATAAATTTCTCCAATGTAAGTTGGTGTTTCAATTCTTTCTCCTTTCTAGTTTCCTCTTCCCTCTTTTCCTTGCGAGGTTTCCCACCAACCTTCTTTTGTTGATTTCCTTTTGTTGCAAGCTCATGTTTATCCTCATCTATTCTTGGCTCATATTCTGAGTGAATATTACCCTACATAGGGTCAATGTCAATAGGACCAGGGCCTTTGAAAGATGTATGTGGAAAATCCTCTTCTTTCTCATGTATTTCATAATCCATTTTTGGTGAGGAGAAAAAAATAGGATATTCTTCCAAAATTAGGACTTCCAAAGAGGAATCAACATTAAATAAAGGAATTTATACTATTTATGTGGTAGGGATATTATCCCCATGAGAAAGGATTTCATACATTTTGCTTGTTGGGTGAGCCCTTCACCTTTTGAAGGCGATCCTTTCTGATTATTTAATGTCTCCTTTGATGAACTAGACAATGAGGGTTGATCCATTATTCGACCTGTTCCTGAAGGTTGTGTTGCTACAACTGTAGATTGTGTTGATTTGACATGTGGTACATTGACTGGTTGTTTGTTTCTTGTCTTCTCTTTCTTCACCCATTTTCACTGATACTCTTTCTCTTGAGCCTTCTATTTCAGGACAATAGTCTTTGGACAACATTTAGAAAAATTCCTATATTCATGTCACTGCTTACATTTGAATGAAAGTTGTTTGTAATCCACAGGTTGAATGCGTGTTCACTTGTCCAGGGTTAGCCAGACTGCTTTAGGAAAACATTTTTCCAAATCCACTTCGACAAAAATGTGAGCACACACAAAAATTCCATATTTTGGTTTGGCTTTGTCTATGTAGGTTCCCAGGGTGTTATCAATACTTCTCATGATATCCTCGTTCCAATAGTGTAGTGGAATATGGGGTAACTTCACCCATACTAGGAATGCCCGGGGAATGCCATTTTCTAGGTTAAAATCCACTAGCCACCTATTCGGATACAACCGTTTGGTGCTATAGAACTATAAAACACTTCGGAAGATTAAATTCATATCTTCTTTATTTTCAAAGTAAAATGCGTAAAGCCCCTTGACCATAAGAGTGTGTGATATTACCTTTGATTAAACCTACCCAATTCTTATAAATTCATATCACCATATCCCTGGTGTTATAATGTTATTTTCCACCTAATCATTAGGTTATTATCACCTAAATATCACCTAATATCTAGGTCATTATCCCCTATAAACCCCTCATTTTAACCCTTAAAACCTACCACTTTTTCCTTGAGTTTCCAACCAAATTACCACATGGTATCCCTTTTCCTTCACTAAGGGTGCGGCCAAAAGGTTTGGTTGCTCCTTTTGGCCTTCCAAGGAGCAACCAATCACTCTGTCTATGTGTCTAGGGAGCGACCAATTCTAGAAGCTCCTAGTTTTGGATTTGGTTTCGATGGATAAGACCTCCCATTGATTTCTCAAGGTTTAACCTCGAGAAAGATTCGATTATGAGCTTGAGAATATTATCCTAATAACTATATGGCCTTATTCCTAAATCCATATAAGAACCAAGCCATTTCCCATGGGAAAAGGTAAGGAAAGAACTAGTAAAATTATTCTACTATTTTGGCTATCAGATTTGGGCAAGGAACTTGGAAAGAGATTGTTGCATCAACTTCTCCACTTGTAAGTTGTAATGTTGTTTCAATAATTAATAGAAGGTGTACTGGACGTTTCCCTCTATTCAATTGCGTACTTGTTTGCATGTATTCATTTGGATAAACTTAATAGAATTATGTGTTATAATCTATTAGTAGATTTGTCATTGATTTGTATGCATCTACTTTGATCTTGGAAAGGATCTTGTTTTGTTGTGTGCAGATCGATGTCTCTTGGAGCGGGATTAATCTTCGCATAAGAAATCAACCAGGAGCGTGCAGGGGCAATCTTCGAAAATGAGGTATGATTTCTCACTACAAATAATCCTAGTTGTATTTTGCATATAGATCATATCTTGAAACTCCCATAGATTACACCTCTATCTCTGTCTTAGGTATAGGAAGAATCTAAGGGAGCTCAACTCCTACAGGGCTCAAAATCCCTACAATAGATTGGCTACCATACTGGGGAAGTTTTTCTCCATGTATTAATCCCCTTAGATTGTTGAAGTGTTGAATATTATTTCTAGATTTCTCTGCCCTTTTAAGTTCTCTTGTTCCATCCCAATCATTGCCCCAGTCTTTTCTGAGTCTAGTTGAAGAAAACCATATCCCACATCTGTCAGATCTCATCAAGATCCACCCTTTTTTCACTTCCCAGGTTCGGTCACCCTTTCCTTGTGTACACAAAGTGACCAACCTCATTTGGTCACACATTTTTCTCTATAAGGGAGAAACCTACCTTCTCTGGTATCCTTTTTTTCTCTATAAGGGAGCGACCAACCATCCTCCTAGGTTAACCAGGTGTGACCATACTTTCTGGTCGACCTTTCTCCCTTCACAGGGAGCGACCGATCGCTCTATCTCCCTTTTCAAGGAGTGACAATTATCTTGAGAACCCTTTTTGAAGAGTTATATTTCAAAAAACCCACTCAGATATGTTTGTTGTGGCCCTCTTCAACACTCTAGATTCGCCTTGGATCTACCTTAGATTTATTTCTGTGAATTTTACAATTTTTTTGTGAATTTTTTTGCTTTCTTTTTTGAAATTTTTTCCTCTCTTTCCATATGCCACTCATATGTCATATTATTACACTTATTGTTGCATTGGTTTGACCATAATTCTATGCCTTGAACTCCTCAAGTAGTTTACATATCCTTGGCATCTCCCTAAAAGATTGTTTGGAGAAATTTCTCTTTGATTGTCTTCCCACTCTTGCTTCGATTTCTTTGAATGTCGATTTATTTTTAGTCATTTGGAAGACTTTTTTCAGTTTTGAAGCCTTGCATTTTGTGTGTTTTAATTTAGAATATTTTCTTTCTTCCTTCTTATCTACTTTTCAGTGCATTACTCATTGTAGATTGAAAGAAGAGAAATAGAAGGAATTCCTTTCAAATTGCATTTACTTGAAAAGAAAAAGAGAAAGCATAAAATTTTGTTGGAGTGTTTTCAATAGAAGATTAGGAAAGTTGTTTTCTTTCAGATTGAAAAAACTTCATTTTATCGTTTGGCATTGTTTTCCATTTCATTGAAAATAAACTTAAGATTACATGTTGTTGAGTGCTTAGTTGTCATTATAAACAAGTAAATAACTTCCCTCATTGATTTAGATAGCTTTCATAAAAAAAGAATTATTGCATTGCATAATTCTTTGCACCTTTTTGGAGTCGATTCCTTTACACATCATCAGTTTCACTACCACACCCTTGAGTAAACCAACAACCATAAAATCAAGCGCTTAATAAAATTGATCTAACAACTTTTCTTTTTAGGTCATGTGCATCAATAGTAGATCGGGATAGATATTTGGAATAGCCTGTGAGGTGAACTCTCCAAAAAAACTAAAATCAACTTAGAATCTTGCGATAGGGAGAGAAAATCCAATTTTCGTATAAGCATAGTCAGGACCCCCCTCTCACACAGGGGCTAAACATGAGCTCACGTGTGGGAGAGAAATGGATATTACCCTTCCGAGGCTTTAGCTAAATGTAGTGGAATGTTAGTATATTGGGGGTTCTTCTTGAGAATCGACTTTTTTCATTTGGTCTTGGAACTTCATGAATCCCAAATTTGTTTGGGGTCCTCTGGAGCTTTTTTTGGTCCTCTTGGAGAATTTGAGACTTGATATCCTGTCCATACTTTTGATCCCAAATGTTGACTGTACCTTCTCAGAGTTTGACTACAGGTTGGTAACCTTAGTGGCCATAAGCCTTAGGGTCTATACATAAGGTGATGGAGAATGGGAGTTTTTGCTGTACCTAGGTCAGACATTGTTCAAACTCACTCGGGCTCCTTGGAGGGTCACTCATGGCTCTTGATTTAAGGGGAATTGTACCAAGGCATAAGTTTGTTAATAAGGTCACCAACATAACTGGTCCACCCGCTCCATCCTCGCCCCTTATCACGTGTTCCCGTGATGTTGGATTTCATCACCAACTAGTACGTTCATTGTGAGAAGTTATTGGTTTGCTTGGTTTGCTTCTAGATTTTCTAGTGCGTGCTATTTGTTTTATTAGTGGAACTTAGGGTTGAGCCTGTATCTATGGCATCAGTTCCTGGGAATACCAATGAAGGAATCTCCTTTCTAGGGATATCATTTCTTTCTGCTTCTGCGGGACATGTTGGTCCACCTTACATCACCACTTTGACTCTTTCGAGTCTCACAATTGGGTTACCAGTTTGGTTGTTTTCCACTCTGGTGAACACCAATGATCCTAGTGCTTCATATGTAAACACTCCATCCCCGGATCATCAACCTCATGTCGATCCTCAACCTTCTTTTCTTGTAGGGTTTTCTTCCTGTTCCTCCTCCTCACCTAGTGAAATCTCTACAACTAGTAACCAAGTGGACAAGAAGAAGAAGAAACGAAATATTAAGAAGAAGAAAAATAAGAAAGAGGAAGAGTTTCCAACCATTGTAGGACATGTTGGAAGTGATAAACTAGCCTCTGGGAATCATGCCGGGAGTTTTGGTGGTGTTGTCACGTCTAAAAGTCGCAACCCCAAATTCCCTTGCAGGCTTTGCAAGGGTGATCACCTTCTTAAGGATTTCCCTGGTATTCCCAAGGTTGTCGAAGTTTGGTATCAGGTTTCTTCTCAATATTCGTCATCAGACACTATAGGTCATGCTGGTGCCAACCCATCGACTAGTAGTTGGGTTTGAAATAAGAAGGGTAAAGTCAAATTTCCTTGCTTATTATGTAAGGATATGCACCACACCTACCTTTGTCCCTACATGGATGAAGCTTTATATATGTTGAAAAGTATTTTTGATGTTCAACAACAACTTCCAATAGGTTATCATAAACTCTCTCCTAAGCATCCATTAGTTGATGAAATGGTCAATCCGGTTCTCTCCTCGGTTAGTTCAGTTTATCAAGTGGTCAATTTGGTTTCATCCTCAGTTGACCTAGTTGATAAAGTGGTCGATCCGATTCCATAATCGATCGATCCCACTCTTCCATCGAAAAGTGAAACCCTAGTGATCGATCCAAGTACCTCCTCAATCGATCTGGTCCATCGAGTGGTTGATTCGATATCCCCATCAGTCGATCCCACTCCTCTTTTAAAGAGTGAGGATGTCGCTCATGTCTTTCTTGTCATTGCGGATTCCTCTGGACAAGGGGGCATTCCACCCATTCCAACAAAACCCCCTCCAAGAAATGCAATTACCATTGATTGGAATGATCTAACAGAACCTCGTCTTCCTTTTTATGCGCCTTTTCAAATCGTTGTCCAGGTTTGTGGTAGGAATATTCCTAACACTATAATAGATGAAGGAGATTTTGTTAAAATCATATCCTCAAATGCTTGGAAAGGTCTTGGTTCACCTCATCTTGCGCCGATGACTCAGAATCTGTTGGATTTTAATAGAAGGGTTATTCAACCTTTAGGGATCATTCCTCAATTTCCTATTACTTTGGGGAAAAAAATGGTCTATATTGATATGATGGTATTCCATGATCCCTTGGACTTTAATTTTCTCCTCGGGTGAGACTATGTTTACGCCATGAAATATTTTGTGTCCACACTCTTTCGAGTGATGTGTTTCCCTCACAATGGAATCATAGTGACCATAGAGCATATTTCATTCATTGGTCCTCATATGATTCTCAATCATCAGTATTCACTAAATGGTCCTTATATGCCAACATCATCCACCCTGGTGCAGGTCAATTATGTGGCAACCTGTCCCATGCATTCAACTCTGATTGAGAAGGAATATCTCCCTTCTTTTGACTTAGATCCGATAGTTGACATGGTGATCTCTTCAATAGGGACTCTCTCTTTGATAGGGATTTTAGAGTCTGATATCCCTACTCCTGTTGCACCCCTCAACATGTATTCCTTTCAGAGTGTTGTTCTTCCATCTTGCAAATATCTCTTGGAAGCCATGATCAAGGTTTGTCCCTTGACATGTATTCCTTCTAGAGCGTTGTCCTATTGGAAGCCATGATCAAGATGATAGCTACAAACATGGTTCCCATTTTTGTGTCAAGCTCATTAAAAAATGAAACATAGGTCTGGGAATCCAAACTTGCAAAGAGCATAGTTTGTTTTTGATTTCAAGATCCTTAAAAAATTAAACCGATCACTGAGCATAGTTCTTTTCCTATGTCAAGCTCGTTAAAAAAATGAATTAAACCCTTATGAGCATAGTTCTTTTCCTATTTCAAGCTCGTTAAAAAATGAAACAACCACCTCTCACGTTGAGTCAATTCTTCCATTACAACTCGTAACTAAACCTTCATTTCATCTACCTATGACATTTGATCCTCTTTCTTCCTATGATGAACATTTTCCTATTAGTATCCACCCATCTAATTTGTCATAGAAATTGGCGATGAGAGAAGAGTTGGCAGATGAAACGAATCTTGAGGGGCATGTCTCTAGCCTTTGATAATCATTCTAGAGTTAAGACACTAGCTTCTCAAGTTGGGGGAAAAGTGCCAACCACCCACCTTTGGAATTTACATTGTAAAGTGTTGAGAAAAATTGGTTTTTGGTTTTAATCCCATTAAAACAATGAAACCAGTTATGAGCATAGTTTTCCTAGTTTCAAGCTCGCGAAAAAATGAAACCTACCAAAACATATTTTTACTTTGTTTCAAGCTTGTGTAAAAATGAAACAAATCTCGAGCTTAGTCTTTGTTATTTCTCGTGCTTGTAAATACATGAGAAAAAATTATCGAGCTCAGTTTTTGTTCTTTCTCATGTTGGTTAACACATGATAATAGGTTACTGAGTATACTTTTATCTCTTTTTCAGACTCGTAAAAGCTATACGAAAAATGAACTCTTTGGAGTCTCTTTTAAGCTCTTTTCAAACTATCTAAATATGAAAAGATTTATGAGTGAGCTTATTTCCTTTCACACTCATCAAAAGGTTTGAAAGGGTGTCTTTCGAATGATAGTTTACCCCTTTTTCAACCTCGTTACACTAATTATGAAAAAGGGCCTCATTATGGAGAACTCTTTAAGCTCTTTCCGAACTCATTAAAAATGAAAATATTGTCGAGAGATCTTGTTGTCTTTCACGCTCATTAAATTGAATTAGAAAGCATGTTTGTTGAGTGGCAGTTTATCTCTTTTTTCGATCTCATCAAAATATTTACGAAAAGGAACACCCTATCCATTATGTTTAGGAGAGTTCTCCTAGGTATCATTTTATTCATTGTGGAGTCTTCTTTACAACCTTTTCAGACTCTCTAAAGATGAAAAGACCATTTAKTTTACCTTCTTTGGGCTCGTTAAACTTTACATYGAAGGACCCACACATGGGACCCAACCCCTCCTTCCTCAGGTTCATTAAAATATGTCGAGGGACTCATTGCTAGATGAGCTATATCGAGCATCTGTTATCCTCCTCYAGCTCTTAAAACTAGAAAGAGGTACTCGCCAATCATGGTGGGGAATTTTTAGAGGGTTTTTCCTTCTTGTTATCTTCATTATCTTATAGCCATTACTACTTTGAGTTGCCCTTGAACAAGGCACATGTTCTATCATCATATATAATAGTCAGGTCATCCACTCTCTCTCATTAACCACCCTTCCCATCATTGTGTCACGTTCCACTCATTGGTCCATAACCAGTTATTATGGTATTCATATGCGTTAATGCTACCGAGTCAATCCATTTGTCATGCATACTTGTTCAAGGGAAGTTTCTCTGCGTCGGCTACCTACAGTCCCTTTTTCCCTCTCTCCCGACCACCTCTGTGTCATTTGTGCTCCATTATCATGATTTTAACACAATCTATCTTTACCTGTTTCGTGTCAATTCATGGGGGATACATCAAGGCCCTCCTTTGGAAAATTTCACCGTGTCGACTCCAAATCATTATCCAGGATTGAAATCTAGAAACCCATCAGTACCCTGGAACTTTTAGATATCAGTGGCAAGTCTCCTTGCATTTCGACAGTGGGTTTACATCATTGGCTCATGTCAAATGAATCTACGAGTGTTCGATGCCAACTCCTTTATTCACACTTTGTAGATTGTACTAGGTATATTGGGTTCCATCATCATCATCACTCGATTCCCCTGCGTCTATTAACGATATACATTAATGACTGGTAATAAGATGGTTTCTACCATGCTTGAATTCAACTCATTTATTCACATGTTGTAGATTCATACCATTTGGATTAAGGATGAAGACCTTGGGAAATATCACACTTATATTAGATGATATTATTTCCCAAGATATGATGGAGAATATTCATGAGCGCTTCACAAATTTCTCAGATATTGATTCATCTCACTGATTTTTATGATGTGACATAGATCCACATTTGTACTTGGTTGTGGCTATGATTTCACTTGCGTCTCACATGGATCCACAGTGTATAATTTCATGGCCATGTTCGATTCATGATTGGTTCTTGTTGGATCCACGGTGTATTATGTTGTGGCCATCACCCCATCACTTGTGTCATGCATGGATCCACAATGTATTTATGGCAACTATGCTCTTGTGTTTCTTATCGAGCATGGGTATTCCCACCTCATGGATATTTTTCTGTAGGACTGATGATGCTCTTCTCCAAGATTCTCTTCCCAAATCTCCACGACTTGATTTATAAAGTGTTTCGACCATCAAACACCTCTTCCGACCTCACACTTTAGGGGGCATTTTTTATAATGTTATTTTCCACCTAATCATTAGGTTATTATCACATAAATGTCACCTAATATATAGGTCATTATCTCCTAGAAACCCCTCATTTTAACCCTTAAAACCTAGCACTTTTCCCCTGAGTTTCCATCCAAATTCCCACATGGTCGCCCTTTTCATTCACTAAGGGTGGAACCAAAATGGTTCATCTATCCTGATTACCTTAAATCATGATAGATGGACATTCTTATTATTCCATATGCTTCATCACTCTTACTATCCTATTTGACTTTATTTTCATCATCAGTGGGTTCTACTTCTTTTCCCAAGGTAATTTGGTACAATCCTTTCCTTTTTTTTTTTTTTTGTAAGTGAGTTGAGATTCTATATTACTGAGAAAATTATGGTACAAGAAGGGACGGAGGGGTATCCCCTGATCTGCCAAAAAGGAAACTAGATCAGAGGTCCTGAAGTTGCGCTGTCTACATAAGCGAGGGGAGGGCCGAGCCGCCACCCTAGGAAACCGACCCAGTAGCCGAAAACTTGTTTGAAAAAACTATACCATAAGATATACATAAAACCAAAAACGTATAACAGGGGTTGATCATACACTGATAAACAAAATGACCTTGGGTTGAGGCTGCGCTAGTCTAGGAGGATTGGATGGCTTTCATCTCCTTCCTTTCTTGCCTCATTCTCCTTTTTCTACTCCATTGTGTGCATCTTTCTGATGCAGGCTAGTGTTCCACGTCGGTCTGCTGGAGTGATGTCCATGTGGTGGACATAGCGAAGGTAGAGTTGGAATTGTCCAGTCAGTCATTCCATTTTTTTTTCTTTGGTTCCTCTGATCCTCCACTATTCTTCTTGTGTTGGCCTCCAGGTTGCTAAGGCGGCTCATAATTTCTATGAGCTCCTTCTTGTGGCCACGGTTTCCATCCTGTTGGTCTTGTTCTTGTCAGCTCTCAACTTACTTATCAACATTTTTGTGCGCCAAGCTTCCTCCACTATTTTGTGGTAGAGGGTTTTCCTAGGCTGTGTGGCCCCTGGGTCCCTTATCTTGTCTGCTTCTTGGATGATTTCCACCCAGGCTTTGCCCTGGTGCTTGGTTTTGACTTCCCACTCCCACCCATCGATGACTTCTTTTCCCTTTGTATCGACCTGCTCAAGAAAGGTGCCTTTGGCCTCTCTGGCCACCTGTTCCATCCTAGTGATCTTCTGAGCGCTTGTTGGAAGTTCCTCCCCCTAGGGCCCCCTCTTACTCTAGGTATTTTTCCTTCTTACCAACTCTGTTTGAATGTAGTGGCTTCTGTCTTGACTTCATCCTGCACTTCTATTCGCCCCTTCCTGGTCTCTGTAATTACAACTCGCTGGTTTGTAGCTATCCCTGATGCTTATTCTTTTAAGGGGTTTTCCCAAATGTGATATTATACTGGTACTCATGGGTCTCCTGTAAAGGTGTACCTTTTGGTCCTTTTTCATTGTTTCAAAGTGTGTGCGCTTGGGAACCCTGCCGTCGTCCCTGCGCCAATCCTTTTCCTTGCATGTTGTATGCCAATAATTTCCTTCCACAGAACTTGTGCATGGATGAGGTGTACCCATTCTTTCCCTCGGGCTATCCTTTTGATCTTCGTCCTTAATAGTCTATGGATTTCCCTTTCCGCTCTCCCACGGCCAACCTCTGTACTTCATTCTATTGACAGGATCATGGTGTCGTACCTCCTCTTGTGGTGTGACCGTGATCTACATTGTAACTCGTGTTTAAATGGTGGCCTATCAGATTCTTCCTGGATCCTACTTGCCCTTCCATTAATTTTGTGCCTCCAACCTCAATGTGGTCGTCCATACTTCGGTTGCTGTCATAGTCCTTTGCCGTTAGTTGGGTGTAGTCTATCCAAAACTGGCCATTCGGGATGTTACTCCATGTGGAATCCATTTTTGATCCTTCCTTGTCGACCCCTTCGTTAGAGATTCTATCCGCTAGTCCATTTTTCGACCTTCAGACCCAGTGCAAGTCCACTGTGATCCCTGTCTGCAAATGCTCCTGAATTTTTTGCAGGGAGTACACCAAGCACCAATGCCTCTGAATTTTTCCCACTCTGGCGCCGTTTTGGAGTTTCCTTACTGTGTTGATGACCAACATAGAATCTCCTTCCACTATTACATTGGTCATCCCTTCCCGGTGTAGTATCTCAAGGCCAGTCTCTAGGGCTCCAAATTTCGCAGCGTTGTTGGTTGAGTTTCCCAGACTCCTAGTGTACAACCGGATAATTTTTCCTTGACTGTCCTTGATTACTCCCCCTGTACCTGTCCGTCCTAGGTTACCTTTCGACACCCCGTCGAAGTTTAGCTTGAGGGAGCCCTCTAGTGGTGGTTTCTAGTTGTGCTCACCTACTTGTAGTTGCATCAACCATCTTACCTGATTGGGGTTGCGTCCTCCTTTCAGTTGAAAAGCCTCTAGAATTTTGAGATCTCGGTCTGTGAGTTGCGCTCCTCCTATTTGGAAGTTGCGGCTTTGTACCGTTTCTCTTGTCATGGCTATTATTGTTTCCTTGATCTTTCTTGCCGTCCATCTTTGGTTTCTGAATATGCGTCGGTTCTGTTCCTTCCATATTGCCCAAATGACCATGCCGGGAATGAGGGTCCAACAAAGATTCACCTCTTCGTTTTCACTATAGTTTTCCTTCCATGTGTTTATAGTTGCATAAATATTACCTCTAATCCTATTAGACTATCGGAAGATGCCTGCCGCCCAGTCCTAGACTTCTACTATGTAGGGGCATTCATCCAGGAGATGGTTCATTGTTTCTTCCTTTTCTTCACATAGGTGAAATCTTGAAGGGCTTATGAAACCTCTCTTCTTTAGGTTTTCCCAAGTTAGGATTCGGTTGTGTAGTATCAACCACTAGAAATTTTTTATTTTTGGCCAATGGGGGCTATTCCAGAGCTTGTCCCATTGATGCGTTGAGTCTTCTTGGTCCTGGTTCACTATGTAGTGACATACTTATTTAAGATTGAATTCCCCACTGGCTTTGTGCCCCCACCTCAGCTGGTCATTTTCATTTGTGACTGCAATTTTTCATCTCCCCAATTCCTCCTCCA
>JASDQU010306389.1:44706-67904 GCA_032191745.1 Picea mariana | reverse complement strand
TAATATTATTTAAAAAATAGGTAATAATATCATTATAATTATTCATAAAATTATTTAGTAGTGTTAGAATGTATATTATTATTAATTTTGACTTATATTATTAACTTAAAATTATAAAATTAAAAGAAAATTTATGGAATTTTTTTTTTGTAATTATGTCCAAAGCTTTTTTTTGGGACAATTTTTCTAAAAAAATTGGTTTCTATTTCCCTTCAATGAATATATGTCACCTTGATCCAATCCACTTTTCATAATTATGATAGCTCGTCCACCTATCCTTTGAGGAACACTTCATCGGGTGTGGATTTCAATGTTTTTGTCCATTAGAGAAGGGATTACAAATGTTGTGCCAGATCTCGACTACATGTTTGTTGGTTAACTTTGAATCTCTCAGGACAAATTTGCTAGAAATAGGTCATCATAGCAACCAATTATTTTGCTGGTCCATTCCCTTCTGAGATCACCAATGCCATAGGCCTTCATTCGTTCAAGATATCCAATAATATATTTAATGGGTATTTCCCATCTAATTTCTCAAGATTTAAGGACTCAAAGATCTTGGATATCTACAACAACAACACCACATGGCCATTACCAATAGACGTGATAGTGTTGATGATTCTCAAGCATATTCACCTCGAATGGAACTACTTTTCTAATTTCATCCCACTAATTATGGTGCTTGGACTAAGATGGAGTATCTTGCACTCTCTAGAAATGAACTGAGAGGAAAGAACTAGGAAATCTCAGTTAGCCTCAAGACCTTTATGTGGCCTATTACAATAAATTTGATTGTGGAATGCCTTCTAAAGTGGGGAAGTTTACAGATATTGTTTTTTTTTTTTATATATGTCAGAGTGTGGATTACCTGGTCCCATTTCTCTAGAGTTTGGTATTCCGGTGAATCTATATACATTGTTTATGCAAGTGAATAGCCTCTCTGGTTTAATTTATCTAGAGCCAGGGAACCTCAAGAGCTTGAACTCTATGGACCTTTTAGTTTTCACATTTGATTAGGCCATCCTTGGAAGGTAAAGCATGTGGAAATATTTGTTGAACTCAATCTTACCCAAAAAAAACCTAAAAAACAAGAGAAGGATTTGAAATTAATATCGACCCTTTCTAGCTCCTCCACATTGTATGTTTTGATGAGAATTTATCCCTTAGATGAATGCACCAAAAAGAAAACATCACTTTTTTCAATTATGTATGGATCCACAAAACTATATATTTTTTTACAGTATAGTTGATTTTTGGAAATTATCTAAACCTTTTTTTCATAATAGTTCTTATCTTAACAACGTTAACTTCTTTTTACAAAGATATAAAAATGAAAATATTTAAAATAAATAAATTATAATGACATTTATATAATATTTTTTCTTTTATTTTCAATATTTTTATCCTATTACATTTTCTCCTTAAATTTAAATGTAATATTATTTTTAATGATATGGATATTTTATAAAGTTACTTCTTTTTTATTTTCCAATAATTTAGCTATGACTTAATTTATTTTATGTCAATTCCTATTTAGTTATAAGTGGTTTTAAGTGGAGTTTGAAGCAATTTTAAGAAACCTCTTATCTTTCATATTAATTATCATTGAGCTTGTGCACCTGTCCTCTAAGCCTAGGCACTTGTTGGTCCTCCCAACTTCATTGTACTGGTCAATATGATAGCACTGAAGACCTACATAATTGTCCTCTGTCTTTTGTCTATCCGAGTCTCCCTACTACTCCGGGAAGCAATAGGGGGAAGTCTATGAGGGATCTGATGATTATATTATCTCGGTCTCTATGGGAAAACATCGAGATTAATTTCCTTGATTGATCATCAACACAAGCTTATGGTGCATTGCCTTTGGTGAATCAAAGGTTCCATTCACTTGTTCGAAGAAATGAGCTTTATGTCTTTAGGAGGCAACTTGGAATCGTGGAGAAACACATTTACTTGGAATGCAATCTAGAATGATGGGAGGCATTTGATACCACATGGTAGCGTTGGATATGCTTTCCAAGGATGCCTACTGATGCACGTTTAATTTATGAAAATAATGATTCTTTAGCAGTTGACACTAAGTTGCTTGGTGTTTGTTTGGTTCTGCCAAATATAATCAAATTTTTATTGTAGTAGGAGGTTGTGATGCAATTATGGGTGTGGTTGACTTTGCAGAATTTAATAATTTAGAGGAAGACACTTGGAAAACACTTCCAACTATGTATTCCTCGGAAATCTTTGTTTGGGGTTTTCATGGATGGAAAATTTTATGTCATGGGAAAGATGATAAGAAATATAGAATATCTTACAGGTGGCAATGAATTTAGTCTTGAAACAAGAACATCGAGGAGGATTTCATACATGTTTTCTATAGATAATGAAATTGACCATGCACTATCTTTACTAACTACAATCAGTAAAGTCATGACAAAGCTATTGATATGACAATTTTTCTATACAAGGATGAAAACGTTTGGGACATAATTTCTTTAGAAAAATACAAAAAACTAAGAGAAAACATAAGGTAGGTGGGCTAAAATGCCATTGCTTTTATCCATTTTCAAAAAAATATTAGGGGTTAAAACGTGAGAAACTAGTAATTAATTTTTTAATTTTTCACCCATAAGATAAGCACATGTAAGAAAAAAACAGTTTTCTACTAAGCACACATATATTTAAGTTGGTATATCTTGTGCATTCTTATTATATTTGATTCCATCAATGCCTCCAAGAATATCCACTCAATTTTTTCTACTACCTCCAAGAATACAATGTGTATACATGAGGTAATCAATCTTATGCTTGGTCACAAAAGCTCCAATTAGACTTTGCCTTTATGGGGATATGGAGAGGAACCTTAGCCACCTTTAGCCAAAGACAACACACAAAATGTGTTTTGTGAGAAGAATTTTTTTATAAATACAATGAACTCCAAACAACCGTTCACCACCTACTCGCAATATATGGGTAAATATGTTGGAATTGAGAAGGATCTCATGGTTATGTAGGTTGGCAATGCATGAAAAATTCTATCTCGTTCTTCAAACCTCTATGCTCGTAATGCCTCTTGGATTCAAAGCTCAAGCCATAGGATTCTACTTTGTAGATAATCCAAATGGAATTTACGGCCTAGAAGACCTGTGATAAAGTTAAGAAAAAAAGGCCAGAACACTGATTTGATTGTCACTATATGTCAGGCATAATTGTCATTTCCATCATGGTCCCTAAAGCATTGAAACCCTCCAACCAACATCCTTCCATTGCAAGAATCTGTGGACCCTATTTTGTGTAGGTACTCTAGGGTTATAGAGCATAGTGAAGGATAGAAGAAATACAATAACAAACTGACCATGTAACACATCACCTATCGAAACCTGATATTATATTGTAATGTGTAAGGTGTTATACAATTGTTACATTAGGTTGCATAGCTTGAGATAAAGTAAATATACAATAATAATAACAATAATATATTTTGGGTTAATGAGCATGGGTGCATATACTTGGAAATGGCATATAAAAATATATTGTGCACACTTTGTAATGTAGGCATCCAACAAGGCTTCAATTTTTCTAATAAAAATATGAAAACACTAATTAGTCCAACTCTATGAACTATTAAATTATTAAATATGTATATCAATCTACATGACATGATCATTAGATCCAAAAGTAGTTATTGGTCACTATACCTTCTCGACTAATTTCCTTTTAAAAGTTAATTGCACTCTAAATATGAAGAAGAAGCAATGTAATAACTTGGAATTTACCATATTAGAAATTGGAAATAGAATTCAATGGGCCTTACCTTCCAAATTCAACAAGTTGTTCACATATAACTCATTTCAATTCACACATGTGTAGAGATTCCCCATAACTAGTTAGTGGAACCTTCACAGAATTGTGAAAATAAGCTCATAATTAAGTCATTTGAGTCTTTTTCAGCTTTTTTGTTGTTATAGAAATGGAACCTAGACAAGTTCAATGCTGCATACTCTATGATAGTTGACTCTGCAATAACATTAGTGGCTACAAAGATGTAATTCCAAGTTAGTCAAGAGACATGTACTCATTATAACATTAGCCAATAAAAAAATATTTTTAATCATTATTTCTTTCATTTATGTGATTGATTGTCTTATAAGCATTCATCTTCATTTGCAATACCTAGAAACTTAATAGTGAAGGCTTGGATGATTGGTGAAGTTAAATAAATAGATACATGGAAACAAACTCCCCATCAATTTTAGACTTTAGATAAACCTAATCTATTGTTAATTGCAATGAAAGGCAAGGGCCTTGATATGACTTGCTATGTTATTGAGTTAACTAAAGTTTATAAACTTGAACACAAAATCTCAAAAGTTTTAAGAGTGGTTTGAAGTGGGATCATAGGATATTCATTGTTAGTTTTGTCAAGGGTGATGATCACTAGACCTTGAGATGTTTCCTTTGTGGGATGGGGTGGTGACATGGGAGTGGGAGATAATAAATGGGTTTTATAGTTGCTAACGAGTGTATTGATCATCTCTAGATAAACTAGAATGTTACGGTTCTGAGGGGATTCTACTCAAAAGTAGTCTCTCTTTCTAAGGTTGCTCTCTCTTTGAAGGAAGGATCATTGGTAGTGAAGTATTACAATGGGAAGATCTCTCTTTTGAATAAGTAATCATTTGATCTGGTTTAGGATGGTAGCTCGGAAGTAGTGGACTATTAAGAGTGTTTCCATGTGTCAATATGGGTCTTTTTTGTTGTTCTAAAAAAAATGAAAGGTGAGGTATGGACCTACTTGTTTCCTTAATGACTATAATGAGTAGAGATTGGGTAGGTTGAATACTTTTATGAATTTTGGACAACAACCTAGAGGCTATGCTAATGTATATTTTGATTTCTAATTTGAAAGATCAAATATAAAGTTTTTTTATTGGAAAAAACAACTAGGATGTTACCCCCTCACTATAAGCTAAATATTTTTAATAGTTTTATCATAATATATAGGAAGTTGTTTTTGACAATATTAAAGAAACTACAACATGCATGAATGGACTTTTAATATTTTCTATCTAGCTTGGAAAATAAATAAAAATGGGTGTAATGATATCATAAATTATAAATTGTTCCTAGGTTATTTTGAATCACTTGGATGATGCTCCAAAACTCATTATGTTATTTTCAGTGTGGTTATAACAAACTTCTATATATCAATGTCAATTGTAATCTTCTAGCCATTCCATACCCCACTCTCAATTGAAAACTTGTTCCATATTGTTTCCCACCCATATAAAATTTTATCAACTTGGGAATAACATCTCATAAATGATTGCAAATTATTGAACATCTCATCTAAAGTGGTTTCCTACTAATTTAATTGTACCAATGACCAATGAAAATGCCCTAATAATCCTTGAGAGATTAAAAACACCAATTGAAATTAATTTAGTGACGAATAGATATTTCACAACCTTTAACATCACATCATCCCATTATATGTCCACTTCCTTGATGAATGACTTTGAATCCCATCATCATAGCTAAAAACAAAGATTCTACACCAACACTTTTCACTTTTATCGTTTTATGAAAACAATTAAAAAAAATCAGCTCTTCAAAAGATTCCCATTACAATTTTAGATGATACCATTTCTTTTGATGTCATTCATTTAAAGTGAAATCTCCACTTTACTAAATTTTCCACAATTGAGATTTGTAGAAAGTAATTATATATAAAATATCTCTTGCCCTGTACAGACATACTACTTGTTTTCATTTACAACCAGCCATAACAACCCTGAGAAGATTAACCATGTGCTTCTTCTTCCTCATTGGCAGGATGAAAATTATTAGGCCGCATAGGCGTCAATAATATTCTCCCACTCACCTCTATTTGCTGCTTTACAGGCCAGGTATTCTGAATAATGGTAAGCTCTGTAAAGTCGTGGGTGCTCGTTGTCCACCAGCTCTGGTGGTGCGTCTATCTCCATCTCGTCTAGAAACAATCTAAAGAAAGCCAGGGAAAGACGAGACTGTCGTCCTTTAATAATCACGCGGTGTTTTCCACTGCGAAATCTCTTGTTACTCCATGCCTGCATACGCTTACACACAAAATCATCAGATTAAAATTTTGGTGATTCTGGTAAAATCTTAATGATGGTGATTCTGTTTGCAATATTTTTTTAGTTTACAGTTGATTAAGAAACTCATTTTTAATTTTTTTCACTTCCTAATACATTATTAAGAACCCACAACTGTTTTTTTTTCAATTTCCTATTAAAAACCCACACACACTGATAAAATCTCTTAAATATACAACACTCGGATCTCTTCAACCCCGAACTACAAGAACAATATTATTATCTGTAAGGCACACAATTTGAACACTAACTTGGGAGATCTCTTCAACCCTGAACAGAAAGAACAATACTATTATATGTAAGGCCCACAATTTGACTAACTAATTTGGGATCGTCAGATACAGAGGGTTTTGAATGCCTGTTGACACTGCACTAGAAGAGAAGAATAACGAAGAGTGAAAAAATGAAGCTAACCTGCAAGGTATCTCCTAGGAAGACGATGAATGAATTGGGCGTGGGCTTCACGTCCACCCAGTTTCCAGCCTTACTTAAAACTTGAAGACCGCCCACCTCATCTTCATGCAGTATCGTAATGCTACCTCCATCTGTATGAGCCGGGAGACTAATAATTCCGGAGGCTTCATCACATGATACCTGGTATTCATTCATACGGAACAACAATTTACAGTGCTCAAAGTGCGAAGCGTAGTAATTGCTCACTCCCAAACTGGCCAGAATAATCTTGTGGATTCTGTCACACAGCTCCTTCTTCTTCTCAAAATATTCTCGCATGACTTGGCTGCCATGATATATATATATAGATCAGTCATATCAAGCGAACAAGAACCCTAAAACTTTATAAAAAAAGCTAGAGTGAGAACCCTAAACCTCACCCTGCTAAGCAGCAGCATTAATTCTGGTGCTTAGCAGGGTGGATGTTGTTAGCCCACCTTAAAAGCTAATCCCTAAATCCAAGGTAAAGTTGATACCAGAAGYTTTGGTTTCCGTGAGGCCACATGATATCGCTGAACTCGTGTATGGCTTCAAAATCGGGCCCTATGCSAAGGCTCTCGTAAAAAGGAGYCATAGGTCCTCCTTGGATGTAACCGCCGTAGAGAACCGGGGATACGTTTTTCTGCTTGGTCTCTGTAGGGAGCTTAAACACGTCCCTACAGAGGGTTTCTACTCTCCCTATAAGTGCGTCTGGGATTCCGTGATTGGTAAGCCGAAAACAACCCCAATCTTCACAACAGCTTCTGAATTCTGAGAGAAGGAGGTTTTCGTCATAGTCTGGATCGAATCCCTCGCCCACCAGTCTCTCCGATTGAAAGTGAGAGAGATCGAAGACAGGAATATCTATATCGATATCACGCTGATCAGTAGGTGCTACATCAGCAGCGCATGAGTCGGGCGACTTTGGGATTGCAGGAGCCATGAGTGTGGTTGTTGGCAGCAGGTCTCTGAGCATTCCCTTGCAATTGTTTCAGAGAGTCGCGGATATTGTTATATATGAACATTCCTTTGAGCTCTATTCGTGGCTCTGGGTGGGAGTAAGTCATCGAGTTAGGGTTTTTTCAAGCAGAATTTGGTGAATCGTTGTTTTATTCATAATTTAAAATTATTAAAAATGTAAAATGATTACTTTTTACATAGTTTTGAGTAAAATGCATTTCATAATCAAATTCGATTAAGTTCACCCTGAGATTCGCGTGGGTTCAGTGCGATAAGATTTGATACGATTCACCCATAAGATTTGATAAGATTTCTAGGATGACTTAGATTGGTTAGGTTCATAGTTTTTAATCATGTACCAAAAGGCAAAAGATTATGGAGTTTATAATCAAGCATAGTAGAGGAGATCCATTGGAGGAGAGAAGCATTGAGTACACAAGTTGAATGGATTATAGGAATTCAAATTTGTTGTATTCAGTCTCTCGTCTAAATAACACTTAATTTCATTTACTTCTTCAATGAAAGTATCCTTGGTGACTTAGCACCTCCCACCAAGGGATATACATGACTTGATAATGAGCCATGCCTTATAGGTATAGAAATGACATGATAATGAAACTCACTTTAAAGGTAAATCTAATGGAATATTTTGATAGTGTGTTTTTGGAGTTATTTTCTATTATAAAAAACATTATAATAAAAATATAGAAAAGATGAAAATGAAATTTGCATATAACAATTATTTTACATAAAATATAAAATGATAAGTATGAAAAACAAATAACCTACAAGATAAATTTGAAATTTTAAGTTTACTACCATTCGTGATTTTTGATGGCATAAATAAATACATATGACAATAATAAATGTTGCTAGTAGATCTACCATAGCTTGGATTTTCACATTGAATATTGTAAAAACAAGTACACAACAATATTCATTCTTAATGATAGTTTGGAGGTATTATCATCCACTATTATTTTACAATATATTTTTAATTACAAATGTAGTATAACTACATTCAAGTCCATGCTAAATTTAATGTAAAGTTGACCAAGTGAATGTATTTTGCATGTAATCTTTTGTTGAGTCAATAGTATTTATGTTTCATGTATTTTCACAAGTTAAATTTAATGTAAAGTTGACTAAGTGTATGTTTTTTGCACATGATTTTTTTTCAAATTTGAAAGGTTAAATTCAATGTAAAATATTAAAAAATATATTTAAATAAAAATCATTCATTTTTTTAAAATTATTTTTAAATTTACTTTAAAAAATTAAATTAAAATGTGTATTAAAGTTTTAAAAATATTATATTGGATAAGATTTTCTCTTTTAATAAAACATCTTTATACATAAATGTTTTTCTATGTAAAATTTGTACATTTACTTTTAATTTTATAATAATAAAATTTAATTTACAATTTATAATGATCTGATTTATATTTTTTACCTTTTTTTATAATAATTTATTCTTAAAAATTTAAATAGGATTTATATCTTTTACCATTATTTTTTATAATAATTTATTCTTTATATTAATTTAAATTTTTAAAACTTAAACAAGATATTTTTCAAAATTAATTTTTTGATATATTAATAATTAAATTAAAATTAATAAATAATATATTATTAAAGATATTTTCCAAATTAATTTTTTTTGATATATTAATAATTAAATTAAAATTGATAAATAATATATTATTAAATTTTTTAAGTATTTTATAATTAATTTATTTAAAATTACTTATCATTATTATATTAAAATATTAAGTGATATAAACACTTTTCATGTTAATTTTACTAGTTAATATATTGTTTTGTAATGAAGTGGTTTGTATTTTTTAGGAGTGAGTTTTTTTATTTTATTTTTTCTTGCTATAATTTTTGAACATATCAATATCTTTTCCATATAAATATTAGGTCTGAGTGGAAGTTAATCATCATCATCATCAATTAATAATAATTATGATTACTACAAATTATGATATTATTTTTGAAGATTAAATTCAAAACTTCATTTTTTATTATGTCATATTTTATTTTTTAATATTTATTTTATTTACATTATTAAAAAAATGATTTATTCTATCTAATTATTTTATTTACATTATTAAAAAAATTATTTATTCTATTCAACTACTGAAAAATGTGAAAATTTGCACTTGTATATTTTAAATTTTTAATTATTAATAACTAAAATATCTTCATTATCATATTAACAATCTTTCTATAATAATTCGATTATAGAAAGTTGGCTAGCAGTTGAATGCTAGTGTCTGCTCCCTTTACCCGCTTCTTCTCTAAATCCATGGCTACCTATGAGGAGGAGGTAGATTACACGTTGGACCCCTCTGAACCCCTTCAATGGTTTCTGCCAGCTGAGAGCCCTCCCCTCACTTCCACGAGGCACTTTTCAGCTATTGATGTGGCGTCCATATGGGGAGAGACTTCATGTGTTTCTTCTCCCTATTTCCCTTCTTCTCAGGCTACGACGTCGGTTTCGGCCTCTGCACTACCAACTTTGCTGCAACTCACAACTGTTTTCTCTATAGGTGTTTTTCCCTCAAGGACTCAGACCTCTTCTCCTTTACCCTCTCAGTGTTTTGTGGACTTAATGAAAGGATTTGGGGTTTCTTCTCCACTAGCCTCGATGGGTTCACCTCTCCCTGCCTCCTTCTCCTAGGACTTCCCAGATCCATCTATCTCAAGCTTCTTCAGAGAGATCCCACAGTTTTCTCCCTCTTGTGGGGGACCTCTCTCGATGGATGTAGTAACGATGCCGCTCCTTCAAGGGTTTCAAGACTCAGTCATTGTCTTTCCAGGCTCCTGCCTTTTTCTTGACGCAGGTACGTGAATGTTCTATGAACCTACCAATGGGGGTTCGTCGGAGGTTTTATTTCCCCTTATCTTCCTCCATCAAATCTCAATGGATGGGAAAATGCATTAGATGGAGTTGTTGCCACCTCAAAACCTCTCATTTTAGCTGAGGGCCAGGATCCTCATTCAATCAACAATTGCCAAAAGACGAACAAGTGTATAGGGGTCTTCTTGGACTCCTTGAATCTCATTTTGGGCGAAGAGCTCTCCATGGMAGAAGTGGTGGAAATGGAAGACAAATACGTGGTGGRAAAGGTTTATGGTCACCACTTCAGTGGAAAAAATCTCAAATCTTGGGTGGTCTCTACATGGGGGGTGTCCGAGTCCCCATCTCCTTAGATTCAACACCTCTCTCGGGGTTTGTTTTTGACAATCTTTTCAGCGACATAGCARGCTTCTTGGGCTCTCTTAGGATGTTGGACCATTGATTCCTCCCATGTTCTTATAAAACTATGGGATCCAACTTTTGATGCYTYCAGTGAGAAAATGGACTCCTTTCCCATATGGGTTCGACTGCCAGGGCTTCCGCCTCACCTCTGGTCTTTAAAAGTCTTCCAAGCTATTGGGAATATGTTGGGAACTTATTTGGATGTAGAATTCACCTTCAAGGATACATGAGATATGGAATTGGCCCATATTTTGGTCTTATTAAACATAAGGGGTGACCTAAGAAAATAACTCAACATTACGGACAGGGGCCGAACTAGGGCTCAGATTCTTGATTATGAGGGTATCCATTTTCACTGCATGCGATGTCATGCCCACTGGCATATATTAAAATATTTTCCATAGCCTTACTATGGCCGTTCAAATACTTATCGACCTCCACAGGCAGTTTCCCACTAGGGATGGTCCTCTTCTACGGGCTCGGCTTCGCCATCCACCTCCTCTACCTCAAACTCACAACATACTTCGGGCAGTACAATAGTTGGTACACTACAATCGTATGGTGGTATTGCTCCAGAATCGAGACGACTGGTTTCTGGATGCCCCCCCCCTTGGGCACTGGAGCAGACATCTCTACTTTCTCAAGGAAATTTTTAGTTGGCCTCATTTGATACTTTATGAATATGAACTTATATATCCCTTTGTTGGTTCTGGACCCCCTGTGGGCATTCAAATTCCTAAAACTGGATAACCCCCCTCCACTTCAATATCTTCGCTTCCCTTTCCCCCCTTTAGCCAAGACCCCCTCACAAGTATCCCTCCCCTCCCTAGCCTCCCTCTGTCCCCTTCCGATCCTCCCTCTACTTCCACCGATGAGCCCTCTTCAGAAAAATCAGAGGAACTCTCCATTCTTTTTCATCTTAAAAATAGGACCATCCTCGACCCTCCCACAAAGGAAATCAGGCTTGATCTTGATCCAGAAGGTGGCTCCCATAAAAAAGGTCGTGGGTGAGATTCCCTCCTCTCAAAGGCACAATCTTTTGCCCGTATCTATATTACTTCTAGACGAAAAAAGTCTATTGTTGGGGAACTTAGAGAAGTGCACACCCCTGGGAAGGTTTCCCCATGAAATTTTTCTCCTTCAACTATAGGGGTCTAGCGAGCCCGCATAAGAAATATTCCCTCAAACGGTTGCTAACTACAAAACAACCAGATGTATTATTGCTCCAAGAAACAATGGCTAATTATACAACAACATCTACCATCCTAGCCGCTCTACTCCCTGGCTGGCACTTTGAGGGTATCAATGCAAATGGGAGATCAGGAGGTTTAATTACTGGGTGGCGCTCTAGATCTATAAAACTCCTAAACTCCTAGGCACTCAAATCATGCCTAGGAGTGGACTTATTTGTGGAAGGCATGGGGAAGGAATTTGGGATATTGAATATTTATGGCCCTTATGTGGAAAGGACCCCCTTATGGGAATCGATTTTCAAACTCAAGCTACTGAAGGTTGATAACCTAATCCTGGGGGGAGATCTCAACTTTTCCTTGGGTATGGCAGAGGTATGGGGCACAAATGCACGTCCTGACCACTTATATTCTATGTTCACACATCTTCTATTTTCCAATGGTATATTGGACATAGCTCCCCGAAAAATTAGCCCAACCTAGAGAAATATGTGGACAGGGGATGCAACGGTTGTCAAGATTTTAGATCATTTTTTGGTCTCAGAAAAACTGATGGATGAAAAATTTCAAGTCATAAAATGGATCGGATCTAGGAGAGAATCTGATCACTCGCTGATCTAGCTAGCTTTGTATGGAGGGTCGATCAAGATTCCTTCTCCCTTCAAATTCACTACTTCATGGCTCTTGGATGAAAGTTTTCTAGATCTAGTTACGTCAAACTGGAGACCCTTTGACCCCAACTCAGGTACACCGATGGGTTTTCACTTTGCAGACAACCTCAAAAGGATTAAACTTTTGGAAATCCCATGGTCTCGGGAACAAATATTAAGGGAGGAAAGTGATTTGAAGCACACAGAAGACCAAATTGAGATTATCTACAAATCGACAGACTTGGGGTTCTTTTCTGAAACCTCACGGGAAACTCTAAAGTCTCTGGAACTCGGCATAGACAGTTACTAGTTGATCAAGGGGCGACTTGGAGATTAAAAAGTTGGGCCATCTGGCTCGAATAGGGGGATGAGAATACAATTTTTTTCCATGCTTTTGCCAAAGGTTGAAAAGCCTCAAATACTATCTAGAATCTGCATGACTAGGAGGGAATGAAGGTATCATCTTTTGAAGGATTGGAGGAGATGGGCAAAAAATATTTCAAATCATTATATAAATCTTAACAAAGGGAAAATATTGTAGAGATTGTTTGACTTACCCTCTATTATCCCAACTTTGTGGATGAGGAAAAAAATAGAGAACTTTTCTTGGAAGTTAATGAACAAGAATTAAAGGAGACACTTCATAGATTCCAGAAGGATAAGAGCCTGGGTCCGGGTGGCCAATAGAATTTTATATTGGGTTTTATGATCTGCTGGGTCCGGGTGGACAGAATGGAATGATGCATACTCCTTTCAACTCAAGTTTCCTTGCTCTTATACCAAAAAAGTACGAACCCCTCTCCTTTGATGAGTTTAGGCCAATATCCCTATGCAACTGCATATATAAAATAGTGGCAAAACTCATATCAAGGCGCCTAAAACCCATCCTCTCAGAAGCTATTTCAAAAGAACAATTTGGATTCTTAGATGGTCGTCAGATTCACGAAGCTATCAAAGTGGCACAAGAAGGACTTCACAACCTCAGAACTTCGAGGGCCAAAAGGACTATACTGAAAATTGATCTCTCAAAAGCTTTTGACCGAGTAAGATGGTCTTTCATCCGGGTGCTTCTTACTCATTTGGGGTTTGAGGTTCCCTTCATCAAATGGATAATGGCCCGCATCTCCTCTGTCTCATTTGTTGATCTTATAAATGGGGCAGCCTCTCCATTCTTCACCTCAGAAAGGGGACTGAGGCAGGGTTGCCCCCTCTCTCCACCTCTCTTCCTCTCGGTAGAAGGATTAAGTAGGGCCATTGGATCGACCTCCTCCACGGGAGACTTTCTGGGGATTCAGACTTCTCCAGACTTTAGAATTAATCATCTACTATTTGTAGATGATGTATTGATTTTTTGTAGTGGCAGACCAGGGATGCAAAAAACTAGCTGATATTCTCCAACTCTTTCGGGATGTTACAGAGATGGTTATAAATTCTCAAAAATCCTCTTTATCCCTAATCATATTGGAAACTGCAACAACAACCTACTATAGAACTTTCTTCCCCTTCCCACTATAGGACCTCCAAGTGGGGATAAAATATCTGGGCTTCCATCTCAAGGCAAACAAATATCTCTCACGTGACTGGCAATGGCTTTTGGAGAAACTCGAAAAGAGACTAAATATATGGAGTTTTCGGTGGCTCTCAAGGGCATGCAAATTGACATTGACAAACGTGGTCCTTGAGGACATTCCAGTTTACTGGATGTCTCTCTCCTTTGAGGTAACTGCCGATCATAGGTGGCCATAACTTTTCTCCTTGGTCTCTGTAGGGAGCTTAAACACATCCCTTCAGAGGGTTTCAACTCTCCCGATAAGTGCGTTTGGGATTCCGTGATTGGTAAGCCTAAAACACCCCCAATCTTCACAACATCTTTTGAATTCCGAGAGAAGAAGGTTTTCGTCATAGTCTGGATCGAATCCCTCGCCCACCAGTCTCTCCGATTGAAAGTGAGAGAGATCGAAGACAGGAATATCTATATCGATATCACGCTAATCAGTAGGTGTTGCATCAGCAGCGCATGAGTCGGGCGACTTTGGGATTGCAGGAGCCATGAGTGTGGTTGTTGGCAGCAGGTCTCTGACCATTCCCTTGCAATTGTTTCAGAGAGTCGCGGGTATTGTTATATATGAACATTCCTTTGAGCTCTATTCGTGGCTCTGGGTGGGAGTAAGTCATTGAGTTAGGGTTTTTTCAAGCAGAATTTGGTGAATCGTTGTTTTATTCATAATTTATAATTATTAAAAATGTGAAATGATTACTTTTTACATAGTTTTGAGTAAAATGCATTTCATAATCAAATTCGATTAAGTTCACCCTGAGATTCGCGTGGGTTCAGTGCGATAATATTTGATACGATTCACCCATAAGATTTGATAAGATTTCGAGGATGACTTAGATTGGTTAGGTTCATAGTTTTTAATCATGTACCAAAAGGCAAAAGATTATGGAGTTGTGAATCAAGCTAGAGAATCTTTATGAATTCCAATATTCTGGGTAATATCTGAACAAAGAAGTTTTGACAAAAAAAAGAAGAGGAAAAAAGTTTTGAATAAATAATATATATATATATATATATATATATGCATTTTGAATTTTAAAATTTATTTAAATTATATGCATTTTGAATTTTAAAATTTATTATAATTTAAATATACAGATTATTTTTAATTTTCATAATAATAATAATATTCTATTTTTAAGGTCACGATGAAGTTATTTTTTTGAGTTTGAACCTATTATGTTTTAGGAGGAAATACATTTTTAAACCATTAGACTCACTCTAATTCAATTCTTATGATATATTTTTATTTTTAATACACATTGTCATTATCCATACAATATGAAATTTAGGATTAAAAACTATGGATGACTCTTGAGGTGAGATTATTCTACATGCGAGCAAGCTTATTTGCCAAGGAAGCATTCATGGACATGAGATTGGGAGATCTCTTCATACCCAAGGGATTATCGATATGGATTCCCATGCCAACCATTCATCATGATAAGAACATATGGGGTGAAGATGTAAGCAAATTCAATCTAGAGTACAAATTGCACCATGTGTAGATTTGGATGCAAGAAACTCTTACTTGAGTACAACTAGAGCCATAGCTCTAAGAAACAACAATACCAAATCTCTATACATTTTAAGCTAAGACAAAACCCCATATGAAGTAGTCATTCCAAATTCATATTTTACTAAATTCTCTCCATAAAAAAAAACCCAATCGATTTGATTACATGAGCCTACAAATCTCCAAAATGTGCATGGAGGAATTAGAGGAATATTCCAAAAAATATAGGATTCTAATTAAGCTAATTCAAATCCCCAATGACCTTTTACCACAAGAGGATGATCCTTTGCCCTCAACTTGCCTTGCAACCCCTGCTTAAACATTTGGAAGTTAATGGAGTGGAGCAGACCCCTCGAAGTTGAAGTTAACAAAGTGGAGGAAACCCACTTGAGCAGAGGAGACCCAACATTAAGTAAAACCATTGGAAGTTAGTGGAGCAGAGCAGATCCATTGGAGGAGAGAAGCATTGAGTAGATGTTCCAAGAGGATCTGGAATGCTCAAAAAGATCTAGGAGGATCCAAGAATGCTAAAAATTTGATCTTCTCAGATGCTCTTAAAAATGACTTTGTTGCGTAGAGCTTGGTGATAGCTTTCCAACGATGCAAAATCGCCTCAAACAAAGTTCATATGAAGAGGTTATGGTCGGTCAAAGTTTTGGTCAAACATGTCAAAAGTGAAAGAAGGTGACACATGGTCTATCTGTACATGTCATACAACTAATAGATGATGACACGCTGCCACGTGTCACCCCAAAATGGCATTTTTTAGTGTTCATTTGGACCAATAAAAAAATGATGTGTCATCCGTATGAATGATGTGGCACCTATACGATGATGTGGCAGGTACAGGTGACTGGATGTTGAGGTGGCAGATCCATACAGTGACATGGTAGAAAGGTGGACCAATGACAACATGACACATGGACCAATTAGAGAGTTCCACGCGACACTCTCCGATTGGCCAATAATGGCTAAGGGAGAATAAAATTGGTTCCCAATTGGAATTGAACCCATAACCTCTAGGGGAATATTCCTAGAATATTCCAATGTTTTAGAAAAGATTTCCCTACCAACATGCCACATGCATTTCTTGCTATAAAAAACAAGCTAATATTTATTTAAAGTGTCACTGAGCAGCCCGAGAATAAAGGGGCTTAGTTAAGCTGACTTTGGCCTATATAAACTCAGCGCCCGACCTACATACAACATGGATTTGTGTTCTAGATTTAAGTTTGTGCCATTGAATTTCGTTCCAACTTCAGTTTTTCTTGATTTGTGTGCAAGAGGTGCTCATAATTTTGGGTGTGTCTCGTTTTGCATGCCATTGAGTTCTTTGATAGAAGTAAAGAGTGTTTATACTCATCTTTCTTAGAATTTCAAGAGGAATTTGATGGTGATGTTACTTTTGTGTAAAAATGCTAAGTATGAAAAGTATTTGTCCAATCTGTCATGTATGAGACCCATAATATTGTTATGAGTGCAACAGGGGGTCTTTAAGCACCTATTTAGAACACAGTCGAGTTTATATTCATTTTTCTCAAAATTTTGTAAGGAATTTAGTAATGACTTCATTTTTTGGGATTGAGTAGAACATGTGAAGGGTATCTTCAAAAACTTGGTATTTGTAAATCCATTCATTGTAATTTTGGCATTTGAGCATTAAAGAGTGGTTTCATTGATTGAAAAGGGACCTAGAGATGTAGCCCAAGATGGGTGAACTCTGTTAACAAATTGTTTATGTTCCATTTGAATTATTTTTGAGCTTACTTTACTTCATTTCAACATTTTATTTCCATAAGTTATTCATCAATGTTATTGAAGTTTATGGATAAGTAAGACATTTACATGTTATTTGCAAATAGTCAAAGACAATCTTCATTTTTTGAATTTGATCTAATTTTATGTAAATTTAAGAAATAATTGATATCTAAGGATTTTCAGATCAAGTTGGTATCAGAGCGAGGTTTTGACATGTATTTGCAAGTGAATACTTACGAGGTCCAAGTTAAATCAAGGTGAAGGAATGCTCGAAGACTTTAATCCTGAAATGGGATGAATATTTCCAAGAAAATAAATGGAGCATGAAGATGTTATTTCTGAGGCTGATAAGGATTTTTGAAAAATGTTCCTTGAGATGATAGCCATGGTGAATGAATTGTGGCAAGACCTAGAAATACGAAGATGAAATCCTCATCAAAAGGAAGGTGGTCCATCAGGAACATCAGTTAAAGAAGAAGGAGAAGGTGAAGAACCTCCAAAGCATCCTTTGTCCCCATCCTCCTCCTCCTCTTCCTCCTCATCATGATCTTCTTCCGATGGAAGTGAACGTTCTTCTCATAAGAGGAAGAAACATTCTAAGACGTCTTCTCATTCCCATAGTTTGCCTTTGTTAAAGCTAGATGTAAAGTTTGATTTGTCTACTTATGATGGAGAGTTGAATGCGAAGAAGTTGGATAATTAGGTCAAGGATATTGAAGTGTATTGTAGGGTACAAAAAATCATAAATGACACTTCAAGGATACAGTTGGATACTCTTTGCCCGAGTGAAAAAACTTTGATATGGTGGGAGAGTTGGATACAAGCTAATATTATTCAACATGGTAAAACCATTTCTTCCTGGATTGAATTTGTTGTTGCACTAAGAAAGAAATTTAATCCATTAGCTTATATGAAAACATCAATGATTGCTTGAAAACATTTATGACAAGGAAAAGGGAAAAATGTTCAAGCTTATACACAAGAATTTAAGAGGAAGGAATTATCTTTGGGAATTCCATTATATACTCCCGAAACTCTTCTAAATTATATTGGTGGTATGCACTCATATCTTTGACATACCTTATTGATGTTTAATCCTAATAATATTTACGAAGTATCAACACAAGCTACTCATCTGGAAACCAACAAAGGAAAACATGTTGTTGAAGATGAGTTAGAGGAACCACATGAATTCAAGAAGAAGTCAAAGGAGAAAGGGAAGAGTAAGAAAAAAGATATAGTGAAGAAGTACAAAGAGAAGAAACCTACATGTTCTCACTGCGAGAAGAAAGGACATGATGAGAAACATTGTTGGAAGTTGCATCCATAATTGAAGTAAAAATGGGCTCAACCTAGGAAGGCTAAAGAGAAGACCATGACCATAGTTCAGGATCTTGGATCAGATTTTGATGATGAAACTAAGGTTACAACTATGGGCATCAAAGGTAAATATTTTGTTACAAGTTTTAGTTCGTGTACTTCTTCTTCAAATTCTAATGTAATTCCTGATGGAAGGAAAAGAAATGACCTGTTTCATTTACGAGTTATCTCAAAGAACACTAATATTGATACACTTATTGATAGTGAATCACAAGTGAATCTTGTTTCAGAGCAATTTATTCAGAGTTTGGGATTGGAAACTAGGCCTCATCCGAGATTGTATCCTTTGGGTTGGATTTGTGATAATACTCAGGTACAGGTAACTAAGAAATGAAAGTTACGGTTTCCGATCACATACAATTTCATTGATGAGGTAGAGTTAGATGTGGTTCAACTTGACATTTGTGGGATGGTTTTGGGAAGTCCATATTTGTATGACAGGAAGGGAATTTTCTATAGGGAATAGAACAAGTATCTTATTGTCAAGGATGGGATTGAGTTCATTGTGAGAGATCCTCAGATGAAGAAAATTTTGAAAGTTGTCACTACACGGCATGTGAAAATGTTTGTTAATACTAGTATCCATGATCTAGATTTGCAACCTATGGTTGAAAGTAAAATGTGTCATTTGGTTGATAATGATCCTATTAAGAAAGGAAAATATGTTGATGGTTCATTCTTTTCCACATCTTTATATTTAGTTTTTTTGTTCAGTTTATTACTAATTAGTGGAATATGGTTGGCTACTGCAACAATGAATGGCAGAGTTTGTGAATTTAAGGGAATGGTTAACTTGGTTAGCAATGTTGTTTCAGTCTTCATTATTATTGTGATGAGTCAAGTGCTTGTTATCCAATCATTATGGATTGATGATACTGGACAAGTGAGATGACAATATCCTCACTTCATTTATGAATGATCCATACTTTTGGAGGTCCAAAAGTTATTCAGTGGGGAGGTGTGATCCAGGAGGATCTAGAATGCTAAAAACGATCCAGGAGGATCCAAGAATGCTTAAAAAATGATCTTCTTAGATGATCTTAAAATAAATTCATTTTGTAGAGTTCGATGATATATTTACAACGATGAAAAATTCGTCTCAAACAAAGTTCATATGAAGAACTTATGGTTGATCAAAGTTTTGGTCAAATAGGTCAAAATTCGAAGAAGGTGAGGCGTGTCACCAATGGAATGGTGACACATGGCCTGTCCATATAGGTCATACAACTGGAAAATGAAGTCATGCTGATGCCAACATGGTGATGTGGCAACACAACATGTTTCCATGTGTCACCTAGAAATGGCATTTTTGAGGGTCCATTTGGACTAATAAAAAATTCCATGTGTGACCTAGAAATGACATTTTTGAGGGTCCATTTGGACTAATAAAAAATTCCATGTGACATATGTATGGATGATGTGACATCTGTTATTATGAGAAAAAACACTCTATGGAATGGGGTAAACCACAACAGACAAAATGACTGCAGAAATCAACTCTAATCCCAAGTATGCTATATAAATGAAAATGCTAACAAGATAAGATAAAGAGCCTACCTCGTCTGCAAGTTCGATGAATACCACTGTTGAGCACACAACTCAGAGATTTATACCTGCAACTTGTCCTCAAAAACCAAGATACATAAGCATATGGTGATAATATATAATGTTAGCACATACAATAACATAATCCATTAACATTCATAACAAATACACCCATGGAATAATAATTCAAATATTTGCAAGATACTAATTGAACTAGAAAATAGTATTTCTATTAAAAAATGATCAACATAAGTATATAAGTGACAAAATTTCGTATTGGCACGTCTAGGAACCGAGAAACTAAGTCCTTTCCAATTGGGCCTCCACCACTTCAATCCTCCACCAAAGGAAAACTCATATAAGAGAGACAATGAGGTTCACCATCAAAGAGGGAAGAGCTTGGGGGATGAACAATGTGTTCAGACTTTAAAGGACAAAGGGATGCAGACTCAATGTGAAGTGAAAATTTCTCGAGAGTATCTTTTCTCTCAAAAGTTGAATTCTCTCATCTTCCATAGTTTGGAAATGGCCCAATTTACAGCCTTCAAATGGAATTGAAGGGCCGATTCAGAACGTTTCCAATATATGGAAGGTCAAGGATCATGGATCTCGTGACGTGACATGGAAACCCAACACAATTTTTAATTTTGAGCACCAAGCCCGATGTACGTGGGTTGTACTGGTGAAACCTACGTATACGCATGCCGTCTAACTTGTAGGATGCGTCTATGTGAAAAAATATGATTTTTTGGTTCTAGGAAGTGAAAAATGGGACTTCAAGTCTGCATAGGGAAATGAAAAGGCCTTCTGAGCAAGTTACATGGGGCGAAGAAAATATTTCTATAACAAATGCCCTCTAATGTGTGAGGTCAGAGGAGTATCTGCGATGGCCAAAATACATTATAATTATTAGAAGTGGAGTAATGGAGACTCAGCTAGAAGAATTAGTTTCTCATGAGAATATTACAATCCATAATGAATTTGTACACATGGATACCAATTTGAATTACATTGCAGATCCATGTGGAAATATACCAAACAATTGTTCATGGCCATCAATAGGAAATGGAAAGTAGATACATTCCATAGGTTGTCATAGTCACTAACAAGGCCCAATGAAAATGAGTCTCAAAATCAATCTGAAGATATATGTATACAATGGAGTACAATTTGATCTCCCATGATTACTGAAGTCATATAAGTACTGGTCCAATGGATGATAGCAACAACTCATTCATATTAAACCGAGATCCGCCTGGAAATAACACCTCAGGTATAATCAATATCGGGGTTTACTTCAATTGCTGGACCATAGTATCGGGTTTGAAGTGTATCTATTTACAAAGACCGTCATCTAATTGAGATTCTGTAAACTTTGTAATTCAATCCCTATAGATCACAGTAAGTTAAAAGGGATTGACGATTGTGTGGAATAACCAAAAAATTAAGGAAAATCAAACACTGCCATTATAAAGCATTGTATCAATTGGAGCATCCTTAAATTCCACCAATTCTTAATTGTTTAATAGGAAAATTTTAAAGTTTATAAAAGTGATAAGGTATTATAAATCTTTTAATATTAAGAGGGGAAAACCAAAAAACAAATACTTTTCATTATATACCAAAGTGGTAAGGAAAAACAAAATATCCAAGTTATTATATATATATATATATATATATATATATATATATATATTATCAGAAGTATTAAGTATTCAAAGGCCAATATTATAAAGTGGAAAAAAGTTGCACTTCAATATCGAAGATTAAATTTTTAAAGTGAAAATAAAAATAAAAATAAAAGAGATTACACTTTAAAAAAAATCAAGTTGTTTAATGAATTTATCAAAAATATATTAGTTATCATAAAATATCGAGAAAAAACCAAATGCATAATTCTAAAATGACGAAAATAAGATTTGCTTATGAAGGTTGTCCAATTGTATGTTACAGTTTTTCTACATTAAAAGGGAGTATGCAAGGAAGAGATGTTAACATCATTATCAATTTATACTATAATGAAAATTACATTAATATTGATTTGGCAAATCAATTATTAATTCCAAAGCATAATATAATTGAAAATAATGATATTTTCAAATTAAGAAGTTACAAGTGACGATTGATGAATATCAATATATATATATATATATATATATCAATTCTATGTTACAACTATAACATAGTTACCAACTTAACGAGAAGTCTACAGAGTTCTTGTTTTTTTGGGGTCAAGTTTTTTACCCCGTTTTAAAAAATGGTGCTACCGGTAGCACCCCCCTCCCTTTTTAGGTGTTTTTTTGATATTTTAAATTTTCTGATACATAAGGTTTCCACTTTTTTGTTTTTAAATGTTTGTTTTTTCATTTATTTTCAAATTGTTCAAATTTTTTTATTTTTTTCTCAACTATGTTTTTTCAACTATTTTCAAACTTTTCCATTTTTATTTTATTTTTATTTTTATTCAGTGGTGTTTTTAATCATATTTCCATGCTCCATCCAATGTTAAAAATGTTGTACACCATTTTTTTTTTAATTAATATTTTCATGTAATTATGTGTCTTTAATTAAATTATGGTTCCATACTTTTTAAATATAGTGGAAAATATCATTTTTACAACATTGTTTTACCTTTACTTCAATGCATAGAAAATAATTGTAGTTAAATAACACTATTTCTAAATATTTACCAAAAATATATTATTTTTTTTTTGGATCAATTAAAAACTAAACAAAATAAGGAAACAAAAAATAATTGAAATAAAAAATAAAATAAAATAAAATTTAAAAACAAATTTATATTAAAAAAA
>JASDQU010306389.1:0-19271 GCA_032191745.1 Picea mariana | reverse complement strand
CATGAGTTTAACCCTTTTTCCAAAAAATAGATTATCCAGGAAAAAGGTACGCATCGAGAGACTTGTCTCATCGAGAGAGTTCTCCTAGGTTATATTTTATACTTTTTCGGGCTACAGAGACTAAACTCAGAAAATTGTTGTGAGTCCATAATTAAGCTCTTTTTAGGATCCTTAAAATTGAAAATATAGCTGAGTGACCTTGTCTCAGTCACCCTCGTTAAAATGGTATTGAAGAGATGTATTTTTGGTACAAGTTTAACCCTTTGTTGAACTGACTAGACTAATTGAGAAAAAGGAACTCCCTAGAGTCTTCTTTTAGCATTTTTCAGACTCTCTAAAACGTGAAAAAATCATCGATCTTACCTTCTCTGGGCTCGTAAAAATTCACATGGAAGGAGTCTTATTGCAGGTCTCATCTTTGCGTCTTTGGGATAATGCTGACTCCATGTTTCTATCAAATGAACCTTTAAAACATTCCTTATACGCAAGCCTTACAATACGTTTTTCCTTTGCGATCTGACACCTTGGCCCATGGAGGATTTTTCCATGAGTGTCCCATGGAAGAATTTTCCCCTAGTGTCCTTATCCTCCACATGTCTCCTTTCCCTAAGAATCAATATGTTCCATGTGCTTGGAACCAGTTTTCTTGATCACGACACTCGTTCCTCCTTTGTAATGTAGCATTCTTTTTTTCTTTTTCAAGTCTGTTAAAAATTTGAAAAAGACAAAAAATTCAAATATTCCAAAAAGAGGGGACGAGATATACCTTCTCTTTTATTCGGCAAAAACATAGTCACCCTTGAACAAAGAACATCCTTTCGTTTGTTTGCCAACAATTGGAATCTAGTATGGCTTTAGGAAGTTGTTCTAGCTACATAGAGTTGTGTCCTCCTCCGTTTGGTTACTCTTCCAAACATATGGAGAGTTTTTGGTGCCTCCTGCATAACAGATTTATGTCAATATTACGCTACCTGAGTTTGATAATCTTTAGTTCTTTTTCCCAAGGGAAGTTTTATCCATCCTTAGTCAGCCATTCTACAGTTTGTCTCTTGGTTTTCATGAGTCGTCCATATTGAGAGTCCAGTCAACTTCGGATTCAAAGTCAATGAATTTCTATGCTTGACGATCGAGATCCTCCATTATTTCCTCGATGGCATGTTGAAGACCTCAGGGTAATGGGTCTTACACTCCTATTGTACTCCTACCTAAGCTGTTGAAGATCTTGAAGTTGTTGCTCGAGTTATGAAGCTCCTCTTCTCTAGCCATAGGAATCAATACTTCTTGAAGATGCGTATTATATTGTACTTGAATATCATCAAATGATTTTGAGATGTAGATCCACTATGTATTGCTAACGTCTACAATTTATATAGAAATTTCTATGACATGGATCTACAGTGTACTTGATTGGCAACCATGATTAGTTAATCCCGAGCATGGGTATTCTCACCTCGGAGATATTATTATTATTTTTCATATGGCGTGCTCCCAAACTATGGCCCTGGGATCACTCAACTCTGCACCTTCCCAGTGGTAAAGATATTGTAATGTATTTCATCCATCGGTTTATCTTTTGACCTCACACATTAGGGGGAATCTGTTATAGCCAAAAAATTCCCTACCTATGCATACATGGAATTGGCCTTTATACTTACACAATTTTCCAAATTACTGCTAAGACTCTCTTTTAAAAAACCATTTTTTGGAGCATTTACATGCCCTGCTGCACTACTTCATGCTAGCTGTATATTATACACCCCATGTACACATGTGAGTTTCACTAAACAACTCATGTTTACCTCCAAAAGTTTCAAAAGATAAAAAGTTGCAAGGAATTGAACAGAGTTAGCAGGCTATTGCAGGTTTCCTATACATTTTACTCATTGTATTCCATCCCCAAATCAAATAACCATCTTTTTGTCATTTAAAAAGAGGTATTGGGGTCTCATTCCAAAATCAATCATTAGAACAAAGAAACTTTGCCAAAATCCCTTCCCCTCTAGCCCAAGTTTTGTAGCCCTTTCAGATATTTGGCCTGAACATTCCCCTTCAATCCTTTCTCCCTATGCAATCCCTTCCCTTTTCCCAAGGAGATCAGTTGATTGTGAGAGGCATCTTGAGAATGATGCACTTGGAGCAGCATTAAAAGGAGTCCAAACCTGGTTCACAGAGAGTCTTCTGATAAGAAGGTTGTACTATTTTAATCTTCAGTTTGAATAAAAGAGTTATTTTCCTGTCCCAATACATTGCGTCTTGATAGATTTATTGATTAATGTATCTATGTTTGTATCTGAATGCTGACATTGATAATTAGAGATTGTATTTTTGTAGCATTTTATGCCTGAGTGTTCTTGAAGGTCATCTTTGGGAGGAGACCCACGACCTAGGAAGCTACAAAGGTGAAGGAAGTCTACATGAGACGTTAGGACCACAAGTACACTTACTAATCTTCCTTCTTCTCTTTTGTCTCCCTGTTTAGATAGTTTGGGGTAGTTTAGAAACATGACTATATTTTAAGGGAAGTTAGTGCTCTACCTGTATTCTGACCTAATATAGTAATAGGGGAATTTTCCCCGCTAGAAATTTCGTCCTCTTTCAATTCTAATAATTCATCCAACTATCTTTGCAGGCGGATCCTTCGACATCTGTGTCACAAATACAATTCTGAGACTTGGTACCACAAATTCTCATGGCATCATTGCTTCTCATCCATAGACAAACTTGAATGGTGTGATTTTAGTCAATATCTTATAGGTAGTCCTATATTTCCACAATATTGGTGTAATTCGTTGATCCCAATCGTTGTGCTATACATTGTATACCTTGGTTAGAGCATGCTCTAGTATCTTGTTGAATGCTTTGACGATGTCATTTTCTAGTGGATGATACTGTGTGATCTTCTGATGATGGATAAGGAACTCTTGAGTTAGCATGCAGATGGTGTCATTCACAAAGTGCACATATTTATCACTCATCAGTGTCTTTGGGCATCCAAAAGTGGTGATAATTTTCTAAGAAATAAATCACGTGGTCATATCAACAGTACAATCCTTTATCGACATAGCTTCTACTCAATGGTTCAAGTATTTTGTCGCAGTGACGATATACCATGCACAAGTTCTGTGTCCCGAGGGATTGATATACCATGCACAAGTTTTGTGCTCCAAGGGATTGATCGACCAAACAAAGTCAATTTCCCACTTCTCAAATGGCTCTAGAATGGTGACAAGAAAGAGTGGTAGTTCATATCACCATGATGACTTCCCAATCCATTGGAAAAAATCACAACACTTACACTAATCCTTAGATTACTGAAATAGTGACAACTACCATAACCCAACATGTAACACTTTTCATGCAGTTTCCTTCCTTATGTTACGTCCATCAACAATTCCTTATAGAGAACCATTTTCGTGCTCATTCTCCAACACATGTTTGTGCAGGATCCCATCAACGTCGAGTTTGTATAATTTCCTTGCAATCAATTGGCAATTGGTGCTCCGAGTTACCATTTATAAACACTATTCCTAGGTGTGCTCTTCCAGTTCCTTACCTATTGTAAGGTATGCCACAATCTATTCAAGTTGATATAACACTTCCTCCACCCTAAAGAGTTGTGCCTCAGGTAGCTCATCATCCATACTATCTCCAACTTCCCCTGACTCTATCCTTGAGAGATGATTGGGCCCCATATTATGCTTGTTGGGTTTGATCACCATTTCAAAATCGAACTCTTGGAAAAGTAACAACCATCGACGTATCCTTCCCCATGACACTAGCTTCTTTACCAAGTATTTGAGCACTAAATGATCAGTGAAAAACTTGAAGATATTGTTGAGTAACTGGTGTTTGAATTTATGCAAAGAATAGACCATCATGAGTCCTTCACACTCTGTGTTTGTATATTTCCTTTCAGAATTGGATATCTTTCTACTGGAAAAGTAGATTGGATGATCAATTTTATCCTCTCCTAGCTAAGAAAGCACTATGCCAAGTGAAATATATGACACATGTACATGTACATGGAATATATTGGTCCAATATGGAAATATAAAGATCGGTGCACACAAATGTAGATGTGCATTCCTGTGTATAGACATACTTGGTATCCTTGTACAATAAATTCTCCAATGATGCAACAACCTTCACATGACTCTGAATGAACCGTCTATAATACCTTATATGTCCAAGGTTGTGTGCAACTCTCTTATGGAGGTTGGGACTAACATCTCCATAATAATTGAAATATTCACTTGATCCACTAATAGGATTTCCTTGTAGACAACATTTTCCAATAGATTCCCAAATGAGCCCCACTCTATTGCAAAGGTTGTCTTGGCCTTGTCTTCCTCTATGATGCGCACCTCATGGCAACTAGAAAATCCATCTCTAAATGAATAAAATTCACACCCACACTTCATATGTAAATGGTGCAAGAAATGGATCATGCACACATACTACATTTAGACTCCTCAAGTCTACAAAAATCCTTATGTCACCTATATTTTTTCAATGCACTACCATTGGGTTGATCCATTCATATTATTCCATTGGGACAATAATACCTGCATCGAGAATGTGCTCCACCCATATTTTACCAAATGGTACTATCTTTCCTTTCATGTGAAGACAACATATCACATGTACATGTATGGGCTCCCAAGTATCACCTTGCATACATCAAGTGGTATTACATCCACACCTATTTCATCAATGTAGTTCACATCAATAAGAAATATGAACTTGTACTACTTGGTGAGTCTCAATTCCATGTCACAACTTACCCATCCCAAAGGATAAGGGCATACCCATCCAAAAGGATAAGGCCAGGGATGGTCTTGCACCTTCAATCCAAAATTTTCCAGTTTGGCTGATACTAAGTTTCACAATGAATTGTGATAAAAGAAGGAAATCAACCTTCATCTTCTTGAGATTAAGTTTTGCACAAAATAATTTGTACATATTGTAATATACCTCAAAAACCGTCTAAAAAAAAAATTGTTTGTATAAATATCCTTGAATAGTTCGAGATTTAAGCAAGTAAGCTTTATGTTATAAAGCTTGAGTCTAAAAGTTTGCAAGAGTCCTTACTGTCGTCGACTGTCATTACCATTCAACTTAAAGTTTTCTGGTCGACGATAAGTATTTACTCCTCATTTCAATGTTTCCTTTCGGCACAAACTTACTCAACTCCGATTTCTCAAATTTAGATCTATTTAACACTTCAGTCACAGAAATAATCCTATATCTATACAGATTGGTCTTCTTCAAGAACCCAACATATACCAGTATTTCAACTTCAAATTAACCTATCCGATTTCTCAAATAAAAAATCTGTTTAATACTTTCATATACAATAATTTTTGTACTTGTCATGCCCTGTACACAGTGACTTGTAATATGTTCTGTTATTTATTTTCTACTTCTATCTCGGATGAAGATCCTCCATCGTTTCTATCAGTCCAATCATTATAGTATTAGAGTCATTCCTATAACAAATAAATCCTACTAAGTTCCTACAGTTTTGGTGAAAAACATAGGTCAATCGGGTTTCAGCGATTACAAATGCTGAACACAACAAAACAAAAGAACACACTGGTTGTCGAAAATGCAAAATGCAGACAAACCGTGGGTCCCACACTTCGAGGTTTCAAGCCTCGGGATTTCACGATTTCAAATGCCCAAACACTAACACACATTAACTCCCGAATTGTGAAAGTGAAATGGAATGTGGGACCTACACCTCAGGGTTTCGGGGTTCGAAACTTCGGGATTCCAAATACCAAACACCAACACACAACAACTCCCGAATTGTGAAAATGCGAAAGGAAAGTGGGACCAACACTTCGGAGTTTCGGGGTTCGGAACTTCGGGGTTCCAAATACCAAAAACCAACACATTACAACTCTCGAATCGCAAAAATGCGAAAGGAAAGTGGGACCAACACTTCGGGGTTTTGGGGTTCGAAACTTCGGGATTCCAAATACCAAACACCAACACACTACAACTCCCGAATCGCAAAAATGCGAAAGGAAAGTGGGACCAACACTTCGGGGTTTCGGGGTTCGGGACTTCAGGATTCCAAATTCTAAGCGCCAACACACAACAACTCCCGAATTGCAAAAATGTGAAAGGAAAGTGGGACCAACACTTCGGGATTTTGCGACTTCAAAATCCAAACATCAACACACAACAACTCCCAAATTTCAAAAGTGAAAAGAAAGTGGGACCAACACTTCGGTGTTTCAGAGTTCAGGATCTCACGAATTGGCACCTCTTGTTTTCATTTTGTTTGTGCAATATTATTAAAACAGGGAAGTCTAAATATGAATATCTGTAGTTGTAAAACCTTGGGCAAAGGAAAATTCTGAAATAAGAAAGATGCATTCGAGATTCCTTTACTTGTTAAAGTAGTTCATCTAATAGATCTACCAATGCAATTTAAATAGTATAACTTTTTGTTTCTATATTCTCTTGTTCGAAATACCTTTATATGGTTTAGGTTCACGAATTGTGAGGGAAACTAGTATAGTAGTCGATCTTCCTACCTCAGCTACAGATGTATTTTCTACAAAGTCTGTTTAATGAATAGGAAAAGCAGTAATAGTTTTCAGAACTTAGAAAGATGTCCCAACATTATTTATACAGTTAGCTAAATTGAAAATACATCATAACCTCCACTCCTAACATGCAAATCTCAGCATTGATTTGACTTAGAGGACAAATAAGGAAAGAAACTAGCAGTGGATCTAATTTAGAGGAAATTTTCTTCTAGGATTTATCCATACATAACCCTTTCAACTATCATACAAAAATAAASGRCCCAATTCTATCRTTCGTTCAGAAAGGGGTCATTYGAGATTAGATTTTCCCTACATTCTCTGTGAGTCTTTAGGTTTCACGAATGCAACCTGATTTCTCCTACGCATTATTATCTATCCAAATTAGTAGATGCATTACATCCGTGATTGAATCATTCACCTGAGAATGGAAATTATTTCAGTTCGGAATTAATAAATACACGATATCGGATGAAACATTCGAACAGAAAATGGAAATTGTTACAGTTCCGATTTAACAAATACAATGCATCAGATATAAAATCATTCAGACAAAGAATATAAATTATTCTAGTTCGGATTTAATAGATACATGACATCGAAAAACATTCGAATAGAAAATGGAAATCGTTACAATTCGGATTTAACAAATATAATGCATCAGATATAAAATAATCTAGACAGAGAAGAAGTAGAGCACATATCTGAACCAGATCGCGAGAAGACAAAGGGAACATCCACGTTCCTCCCAACCATAGAACAGGACAACCAAATCACTTGTCTGATTCACCCCCTAGCCTGACCATGAATCCATGAGGGAAAACTTGGAACCTCTTCCTCCGCAAATGTCTTTTCGTTTTGGCAGACTCCCCTTGCCTCACACTCAATCCGTAGTGTTCATAACAACAAGAGAATTCAAAATCTTTTCCCCAGCATACTTGGCAGCATCCTGCCTCCTCGCATATGCTCTTTAACCATTTTTGCCCAGGTCTTTTTCCCTCCTTTGGGGATTTTCGCAGCCTTCTAAATCCCTGATTTTCAGGGGCTGCCAATGGCCAAATCTCTGATTTTCCACTTGTAATAATCATCCCAGAGGTAGTTCCAACATGTTCCTCACTCATGGAGTCATGGTCAGCTGATTTTAACATGGTTGTTTCATTTATCCTCCTACAATTAATATAATTATTATGTTGTTATACAAGTGTCATAGTCAAATAGTCAGTTGAGTCCAAACAGATCTCTACCCAATAGTCACAATGACTAATTACAAATATCAAATTCGAAATTCGGAGTTGCCATAAATGGCAAAAATTCCCCAAATTCGAATTTACTAAAAATGGAAATAAATTTCCAACAATTTAAATTTCAAGAATAATTTTATTTTTATTTTTGGGGATGTCACATCCTTTCCCCTTTCAGTAAAACACTATCCTCAGTGTTTGTTCCTTTCTTGGAACATGGTTGGATGAGATTTCCGCAAATCTCCCTCCAACTCCCAAGTGGCCTCCTCAGGACTAAAGTGCTTCCATTGCACCTTTACCTGAGTGACGACTCTGTTCCGAAGTGCTATTTCTCTCCGGTCTAGAATACGCAGGGGTTCCACCTAGAACTCGCCCTCTGGTTCCACCTGCACCAAGTCCCAATCAATCTTATGAGTAGCGTCATGAATATACTTTTTCAACAAAGAAACATGAAATACATTATGAATTCTTAGATTAGATGGAAGTGCAAGTTGATATGCTACGGGTCCAATTCGAGCTAGTATCTCGAAGGGCCCACAAAACCTGGGTGCTAACTTGGCACAGTTCCCTAACTTCAACGAGTCTTTTCGGGATTTGACCTTCAAATAAACATGGTCTCCTACTTGAAATTCCAAGTGTCTTCTTTTCTGATCTGCATAGCTCTTCTCTCTGTCCTGTGCTTCTTTCAAGTTCTGTTGTACCTTCCTTACCATGTTCTCCATTTCTTGGAGCATCTTTGGTCCAACTATGATTCGGTCAGCCGGGTTATCCCAACTAATTGGAGTTGTACACTTTCTACCATACAATATTTGGAAAGGGCTCAAATTAGCCGAGGTTTGGTACCCATTGTTATATGCAAATTCTACTAGGTGTAGGTAGTCTTCCCACTTGTTCGGTTTTGTTATTACATACATGCGGAGCATATCCTCTATGATTTGTTTTTTCCTTTCGGTCTGTCCATCCGTTTGGGGATGATAACTCGTACTGAAATTCAAATTCGTATTTATCCCTGCAAACAATTCCTTCCAAAAAGTAGATGTGAATTTTACATCTCTATCTAAAATCACCATTTTAGGAATACCATGCAGTCTAAAAACTTCTTTCATGAATATTTCAGCAATGTTTATAACTCTAAAAGCAGACTTTACAGGAATAAAGTGTGCAGACTTACTGAGTTTATCGATTACAACCATGATAGAATCATTCTATTTCTGAGTTTTAGGAAAACGTGTTATAAAGTGCAGCGATATGGTCTCCCATTTCCATTCTGGTATTGGTAATGGCTGTAATAGGCCAACTGGATGCTGGTGTTTGGCCTTAACCTGCTGACAATCCTGGCACCTAGCCAAGTATTCTACTATTTTTCCTTTCATGTTAGGCTAGTAAAACAATTTTCTAAGTGCTGTTATCATTTTTTGGTAACTTGGATGACCAGAATACGGTCTCTTATGCACTTCGTCCAAAACTATTAATTTTAACTCTATTGAATCTGGTATGTAAAGTCTATTTTTAAATCGTAAAAATCCCTTCTTGTCGATACTTAGATTTGGTTTATCTGAGTCTGTGGTACTGTTTTATAATTTTTCCATCATCTTAGTGTAATTTTCATCGCTAGCACCAGCCGTCCTTACCTTTTGTTCCAGATCACTTTCTGCCTTGCTGATATTTATCTCAAATAACCCATGGAATATTCTGCTTAAAGAGTCTGCTACTTTATTTTCCTTACCCTTGATATGTCTGACCTCGAAGTTGAATTTGCTCAAGAAGGCTAGCTACCTTTCTTGTCTTGCATTAAGGTCTGGTTGGTTAAACATATATTTCACCCCGCTATTATCCATCAATAGTAGGAATTTTCTGCCCATTATATAGTGTCGCCACATTTTTAAGGCATGTATTAATGCTGCCAATTTTAAGTCATGAGTGACATAATTTCACTCGTGTTTCTTTAATTTTCGGGACTCGTAACAAATCACGTGCCCTTACTGAGTTAGGACACCACCTAGTCCCTCTTTACTTGCATCAACACAAACTGTGAAGTCTTTATCTGGGTCTGCTACCTTCAAAATGGGCGCCATTGTCGATAATTCTTTCATCTTGTTAAAACTATCTTGACACTTTTGTGACTAGTTAAATTTGATCCCCTTCTTTTGTAATGATGTGATAGGGTAGGCTATATTGGAAAACCCTTCTATAAATCTACGATAATATCCGGTGATTCCCATGAATGACCGAATATTTTCCACTTCCTTAGGTACTGGCCATTCCATAATGGATTTTATCTTTTCCGGGTCTACGTCAATACCTTCTGAGGAAATGACATGTCCTAAATATTGTATTTCTCTTTGATAAAAGTAACACTTTTCGAATTTTGCGTATAGTTTGTGTTTCCTCAACGTTTGTAGAACTATCCTTAAGTGTTCATCATGTTCTTCCTCTATTTTTGAATAGACCAGAATATCGTCGATAAATACTACTACGAACTTGTCTAAGTACGGACTGAAAATGCTGTTCATTAAGCACATAAATATGGATGGTGCATTAGTGAGTCCGAAAGGTACGAATACAAACTCATAGTGTCTGTATCTTGTTCGTAAAGCTTTTTTGTTTATGTCCTCGTCCTTTATCCTAACTTGATGATAGTCGGATCGTAAATCCAATTTTGAAAAGATCTTGGCCCCACCAACCTGATCGAACATATCATTTATCCTTGGTAAGGGGTATTTGTTCTTGATGGTCATTTTGTTTATTTGTCTATAATCGATACATAGTCTTAGAGTACTGTCTTTCTTTTTCACAAAGAGGACTAGTGCTCCCAATGGCGAGACACTCGATCTTATATACTCTTTGTCCAACAATTCCTGTAATTGTATTTTTAATTCTGTTAGTTCTGGTAGACTCATTTGGTAGGGTGGTTTTGAGAAAGGGGTTGATCCGGGTAGTAAGTCTATGGAGAAATCTATTTCCCTTCTAGGACGTAATTCTGGTATCTCATCCACAAACATGTCTCTGAATTCACGTAGGACAGCAAAGTCTTCTAACTTGGGCTTATCTTCTTTTTCTAATAGATTTGTCACTTGGATGGCGTAAACTTGACATCCCTTTCTAATACATTTCTTGAGTTGCATCGCTGAAACTTGTCTAACTGATACAGGTTTTGGTATGCCTTGGGCTGTTCTAACAGTGCCAAAATTATTTTTATAGCTAAGTATCTTTGTATAACAGTCTAGTACTGCTTTGTGTTGTTCCAACCAATCCATCCCGATAATCATATCGTAAGATCCTAGTGGTAGGATGTTCAAAATGGTCCTTATCTTTTGACCATCTAAGATGAACTCAAAATTAGAAATAAAGTCAACTACTTTTCTTTTAGTACCTGTCGCTAGTTGTACAAGCCATGATTTTGCGTGCTTCAGTTTCTTGAGTTTATTCGACTCTACTACATCAGGAGTAATATAACTTAACGTAGCTCCAGGGTCAATTAAAACAGAGATTCGAGTGTCATTGATTTTACCTTCGATTTCTACCACCAAGGACTGGTGGTAAGCTTGTCGACCATCTATGGCTGCATTTATCTGATGCAGACTTCTGCCCACGTCTCCCACTGTCGAGGCTTCCTACAAATTGTGAACAACAATTATGTTGGCTGCAATTAAACATGGATAGTTCCTCCTTAGATGAGGCTCTCCACACTCCCAACACTTTAGTGGCTCACGAGAGTTGTCCCCAAACTTCTTCGTTCCTAGGTTTACCGGTTTATCGCTACCTTGCGTATTCGGATGATTGGAGTGAAAATCCTTCCTTGGGAAACCTTTTGCTGCATTCTGATAAGGAGCTGGCCTATATCCCTTCTTCCGCTGGTTCATTCAATCTTGCTTCTTATCCTTCCAGGTCTTGGGAAACTCTACCTGCTGTTTATACTAGTCATAGCATATTCGTGCTTTCCTGAATACCTCACTCAAGGATTTGGAGTTGTCAAACTCAATTCTGTCCTGGTAGGCCTATGGTAAACAACTTAAGAATCATTGTATTTTTACCTTATCCTCCCAAATATATGGTACAAACCTTAGTAGTTCCAGAAATTTATTTATAAGGTCCTCCATCGTCATCTGTCCGAGTCGTAACTCATAAAATTCTTTCGTTTTCCTTTCATAATAGCTTTCATAAAGGTATTGTTTTTTGAAACACTTCTTAAAGTCAGACCATTCCAACTGTTTCTCCTTTAGGCCCTTGGACAATTTCAGGTCCTGCCACCAAATGTTGCCCTTCCCCTTCAGATTGTAGATGACCATTCTGACCTTCATGTTGTTGGAATAGTTGTAGATTTGGAAGTATTTTTTGATGTCCAACAACCATGCCTTGGCTTCTTCTCCTGTCCTAGATTCTCCATCAAAAGTAGCTAGTTTAATCTTTTTAAATTCTCCTTCAAGATGGTTTGTTTGTTTTCTTTTTCAGTCTGGTAAAGTTTTGTCTTCAACTGAAGGTGTCTCTTCAGACGAACTGTCTCCTTTTTCTGTTTTCATACCAAAATTCTTGGAGGCCCTTTTACTGACCTCTTCCTCACGGTTATCATCTTTTGGGCTTTTCTTGGTTATTATACTACGCAACAAGACTTTATTTATCTCTTGCTGTTCCTGTTGTGCCTTCTTCAATTTTTCATTGTCGGCCTTGAAAACCTGTAGTTCAACAATAAGATTCCTCATTGTTTCCAACACCTCCATGGGTGAGCTTCCATCACTGTTCTGTCTTGGATCTCCAGGAGGTCCTTGCTGTGGATTCCCTTCCATCCTGATTTCTGCACCTTCTTGAGCTTCCATAATAAACAAAAAACAAAAAATCTTTCTGTTTGTAACCACAAGATTTATTAGTTTTTTCACAAACTAGAATATATACTAAGCAATTAATGTGGCCCTGTTTAGGCCCAGTGTTGTAACTTTGGCTCTGATACCATATGTAATATGCCTAAAAAACCGTCTAATTTTTTTTTTTGTTTATATAAATATCCTTGAATAGTTTGAGATTTAAGAAAGTAAGCTTTATGTTATAAAGCTTGAGTCTGAAAGTTTGCAAGAGTCTTTACTGTCGTCGACTGTCATTACCATTCAACTTAAAGTTTTCTGATCGACGATAAGTATTCACTCCTCATTTCAATGTTTCCTTTCGGCACAAACTTACTCAACTCCGATTGCTCAAATTTAGATCTATTTAATACTTTAGTCACATAAATAATCCTATATCTATACAGATTGGTCTTCTTCAAGAACCCAGTGTATCCCAACATTTCGACTTCAAATTAACCTATCCGATTTCTCAAATATAAAATCTGTTTAATACTTTCATATACAATAATTTTCTGTACTTGTCATGCCCTGTACACAGTGACTTGTAATATGTTATGTTATTTCTCTTCTACTTATATCCCAGATGAAGATCCTCCATCGTTTCTATCAGTCCAATCATTACAGTATTAGAGTCGTTCTTATAACAAATAACTCCTACTAAGTTCCTACAGTTTTGGTGAAAAAAGAGGTCAATTGGGTTTCAGCGATTAAAAATGCCGAACACAACAAAACAAAAGAACACGCTGGTTGCCGAAAACGTGAAATGCAGACAGATCGTGGGTCCCACACTTCGGGGTTTCGGGGTTCAGGATTTCGCGATTTCAAATGGCTAAACACCAACACACATCAACTCCCGAATTGTGAAAGTGAAATGGAATGTGGGACTGACACCTCGGGGTTTTAGGTTTCAGAACTTCGGGATTCCAAATACCAAACACCAACACACAACAACTTCTGAATTGCGAAAATGAGAAAGAAAGTGGGACCAGCACTTCGGAGTTTCAGGGTTCGGAACTTCAGGATTCCAAATACCAAACACCAACACACTACAACTCCCAAATCGTGAAAATGCGAAAGGAAAGTGGGACCAACACTTCAGGGTTTCGGGGTTCGGAACTTCGGTATTCCAAATACCAAACACCAACACACTACAAATCCCGAATCACGAAAATGTGAAAGGAAAGTGGGACCAACACTTCGGGGTTTTGGGGTTCGGGACTTCGGGATTCCAAATTCCAGACGTTAACACACAACAAATCCCGAATTGCGAAAATGCGAAAGGAAAGTGGGACCAACACTTCGGGATTTTGGGGTTCCGGATTTCGCGACTTCAAAAGCCAAACATCAACACACAACAACTCCCAAATTCCAAAAGTGAAAAGAAAGTGGGACCAACACTTCGGGGTTTCGGAGTTCAGGATCTCACGACTTGGCACCTCTTGTTTTCATTTTGTTTGTGCAACATTATTAAAACAAGGAAGTCTAAATATGAATAGCCATAGTTGTACATCCTTGGGCAAAGGAAATTCCGAAATAAGAAAGGTGCATCCAGGATTCCTTTACTTGTTAAAGTAGTTCATCTAATAGATCTACCATTGCAATTTATATAGTATAACTTTCTATTTCTTTATTCTCTTGTTCGAAATACCTTTATACAGTTTAGGTTCACGAATTGTAAGGGAAACTGGTATAGTAGTCGATCTTCCTACCTCAGCTACAGATCTGTTTTCTACACAGTCTGTTTAATGAATAGGAAAAGCAGTAATAGTTTTTAGAACTCAGAAAGTTGTCCCAGCATTATTTATATAGTTAGGTAAATTGAAAATACATCATAACCTCCACTCCTAACATGCAAATCTCAGCATTGATTTGACTCAGAGGACAAATAAGGAAAGAAACTAGCAGTGGATCTAATTTAGAGGAAATTTTCTTCCAGGATTTATCCATACATAACCCTTTCAACTATCATACAAAAATAAATGGCCCAATTCTATCGTTCGTTTAGAAAGGGGTCATTCGAGATTAGATTTTCCCTATATTCTCTTTTAGTCTTTAGGTTTCATGAATGAAACCTGATTTCTCCTACGCATTATTATCTATCTAAATTAGTAGATGCATTACATCCGTGATTTAATCATTCACCTGAGAATGGAAAATTTTTCAGTTCAGAATTAATAAATACATGACATCGGATGAAACATTCGAATAGAAAATGGAAATCGTTACAGTTTCGATTTAAAAAATACAATGCATCAGATATAAAATCATTCAGACAGAGAATAGAAATTATTCCAGTTGGGATTTAATAGATACATGACATCGGAAAAACATTCGAATAGAAAATGGAAATCGTTACAATTCCGATTGAACAAATACAATGCATCAGATATAAAATCATCCAAACAGAGAAAAAGTAGAGCACATATCTGAATCAGATCATGAGAAGACAAAGGGAATAGCCACGTTCCTCCCAACCGTAGAACAAGACAACCAAATCACTTATTCGATTCACCCCCTAGCCTGACCATGAATCCATGAGGGAAAACTTGGAACCTCTTCCTTCACAAATGTCTTTCCATTTCAACAGACTCCCCTTGCCTCACACTCAATCTGTAGTGTTCATAATAGCAAGATAACTCAAAATATTTTCCCCAACATACTTGGCAGTGTCCTGCCTCCTCGCATTGCTCTTTAACCATTTTTGCCCAGGTCTTTTTCCCTCCTTTGGGGATTTTCGTAGCCTTTTAAATCCCTAATTTTCAGGGACTACCAATGGCCAAATCTCTGAATTTCCACTTGTAATAATCATCCTAGAGGTAGTTCCAACATGTTCCCCACTCATGGAGTCATGGTCAGCTGATTTTAACATGGTTGTTCCATTTTTCCTCCTGCAATTAATATAATTATTCTGTTGTTATACAAGTGTCATAGTCAAATAGTTAGTTGAGTCCAAACAGATCTCTTCCCAACAGTCACAATAATTAATTACAAATATCAAATTCGAAATTCAGAGTTTCCATAAATGGCAAAAATTCCCCAAATTCGAATTTACTAAAAATGGAAATAAATTTCCAGCAATTTAAATTTCAAGAATATTTTTATTTTATTTTTGGGGACGTCACACATATCCCTTTCCTATTCAAGTCTAAGGTTACTCAAGATTACCTATTTGTGAGTGGATGTATATGATATCTTTCCATCAACATTAGAACTACTCTCCATCTAATTTCTAGTTTCAACTACGAAAAAACCTTATTTTCTGCTACTTGAAGTGTTATAGGAAATTCTCCATGTAACTTCCAACATTTGTAGTTTTTTTGTCCATCAATATCATAATGTTTACAATAGAGTTTTGAATTTGAGTTTTGTTCTGTAGTAATTTCCATTTTCTTCCCTTTGTTCTTATGTGACTTCTTTCAACCTTGCTTAGACTCCCCTTGTTATTCCACCTACTTTGGTGCATTGGATTACATATTCTTCTTATCATCCTTTAATGTATTGTGCTTGAATGTAAGCTTCATCAATGGTATTTGGATTGAAGAGAATCACTTTTTTTCAAATTTGGCTATGCACGCCTCCCAAATATTTAATGAGCATAGCTATATTATTTAGTGAAATACTGAATTGAATTGTTCTCTTGCAAAATTATGTTGTGTAATCTTTCACAATATATCCTTGGATTTGCCTAACATAAATCCATCTTATCTTTTTTCCCTCATATCCAATGAGATGGAACTATGACTTGAGTAGGTCCCTATAGTTTATATTTGAGCTTTCTAGTAGTCATGTATCACTTTCCCACCATGTCAAAGCATGACTTTTCAACTTTAATTACTAATAATTATTTGTGGTCCACTTACTTTAGGTACACTAAAATCAACTTCCCACATTTAAGGCAATGATTTAATTTGAGGGCATCCATCTCATATGGCTTGATTGTTATCTTCACCTCTACTTTTAAAGGTGCCAACATTTCGTTGCAATCTCCTTTCTTTATGCTCCACTCAACGTTTTGTTGCAATCTCTTTTATTTGTGCTCCATTTACTTGTGCACACTAAAATAAACTTATGACTATCGGGGCAATGATTTAATTTAAGGGCATCAATCTCACATGAATATGGGTGGATTTGTATCCTCACCTCTATTTTGAAAGATACCAATGTTTTGTTGCAATTTCCTTTCTTGATATTTGGTTTTTTCATCTTGGGCTTCTCTTCACGTTCAACTTTTTCATCTTCATAACTTGACTCATGAGGTAGATTCCACCCCTTTTTCTTCAATGTCCTTGTTACAAGCATGGCAGTGATGTTCTTGTTCATCTTCAACATTGCTTATGGTCACATGAGATACCTTCAACAACATTTGTATCATTCAAGTCTCCAAATTCCAAAGTATAGCTTCTATGTCATTGTACTCTTGATTCTCTCCCATGGCTTGATCTTGACATTATTTCTTCATTCTTTGTCCTCTAATATTGAGGTTCTTTTGAAATAATTCTCCACCTTCTTACAATTTTTTCAATCTTGTAAGCATTAAACTTACAAGGATTCTTTACAACCATCTAAAAAAACTGCTCTTATACCAATATGACTTGTAAATTGTAGCAAGTATCTTGCTAAACAGTTTGTGACAACAAACCTTAGATTTTTCCTCATATTGGTAATTGTATTGTTTTCTATCAAATCCCAAACAAGAATAACATGAATTTAAATGAACAAACACATGCAACCAAAGAACAATTTAGACATAGATTTACCCTTTACAACGAACCCATTTCAGAAAACATTTGCAATGAAATTGCTTTAGGTGTGCTTTAGTGCTTCTTTTAATATATATATTTTACATATTACAAGGCTCAAATGAGTAGAGCTGGTCATAGAACTTTTGCTACTACAACAATTTTTTTTCCTTTGTCTTTGCTTGCAATCTTCAATGCATAATAATAATGAGTGATTAGACTGCAATGCATAATGATAATGAGTGATTGAACTGCAAGCTTCATTCAGCCTCATGTGTCTCCAACTTTACTTATATATCTCCCTTAAAAAAACACTCCTTTATTCTATCTATTCCCCTCAAATTATGAACAGATTCAGTGTTGTGGAAGGTGAAACCACTTGCAATAAAGTGATACATAATCATCCTTTAATATGCTTCTAAAGTGATACATAATCATCCTTTAATATGCTTCTAAATAATGCACTAGATCTCGTGCAAGTTGGCCCATGTGAGGAAACCATTTTTGACATGTATTATCGTGAAGTCCCCATAAAGGGTACGGACAATGATGGAGCTCCTATAAAATCCATGCGTGGTCACAATGCCCAGAGGGCGTGTGTGGTCCCAACGCCCCTTGAGGATTTGTACCCTTCAATAAGAAATCTAATGAATTCCTTGGCCATTCCATTTTAATGATAATATCTCATGCTTTACATAAGTTGTCAATCTAACACTGATAATATCAAGGGTTTAAGTTTGAGGCTGTTTAAATTAGCTGATCGACAAGAACGCTTCATGTAACTGTTTTCAACACTGATGCAGGTTCAATTTATGTATATTTTATTTAAAGTGAAATTCATATTGATATATTTTTCAAACTTTTATTCAAATGTTAAAGCCATCCAAAATGCATAATAACACGGACATAATCACACTGATTTTATATAAAGTTAACAACCCATTAATTCTAAAGGACAAAGGATTTGACTATGGCAGTTTCAAAGTCCGGTCAATAATTTTAAGGGATTTAATGATGGCAGTTTCATAGTCTTTCACATACCGATTGTTTTTATTTACAACAAGCCATAGCAACCTTGAGAAAAGCATCTTCCTCATTCCCAGGATGGAAATTATTAGGCGGCATAGGCGTCAAGCATGTTCTCCCACTCACCTGTAATTGTATTTGCTGCTTTAGAGGCTATGTATTCTGGATAATGGAAAGCTCTGTAATGCCGTGGATGCTCATTATCCACCAGCTCTGGTGGTGCGTCTATGGCCGTCTCATCTAGAAACAATGTGAAGAAAGCCAGGGAAAGACGAGACTGTCGTCCTTTAACAATCACGCGGTGTTTTCCACTGTGAAACCTCTTGTTACTCCATGCCTGTATGCGTTTACACACAAACTCATCAGTTTAAAATTCTTGGTAAAATTTTAATGGTGGTGATTCTGTTTGCACTATGTTTTTTGAAATTTTAAAAACCCACACACAGTGATAAAATCTCTTCAATACAACACTCGGATCTCTTCAACCCCGAACTGCAAGAACAATATTATTATCTGTAAGGCACACAATTTGACTATTTAACTTGGGAGATCTCTTCAACCCTGAACTGAAAGAACAATACTATTATCTGTAAGGCCCACAATTTGACTAACTAATTTGGGATCGTCAGATGTAGAGGGTTTTGAATGCTGCACTAGAAGAGAACAATAACGAATAGCAAGAGTGAAGAGATAAGCTAACCTGTAAGGTATCTCCGAGGAAGACGATGAACGAATTGGGCGTGGGCTTCACGTTCACCCAGTTTCCAGCCTTACTTAAAACTTGAAGACCGCCCACCTCATCTTCATGCAGTATCGCAATGCTACCTCCATCTGTATGAGCCGGAAGACTAATCAATCCGGAGGCTT
>JASDQU010306388.1:238391-254934 GCA_032191745.1 Picea mariana | reverse complement strand
TCATACAATTACCCAATTGATTAATCCTCAATGGGGATTAATCTAATAACAATAATATTAATAATGACATGATTAATCCTCAATGGGGATTTAATCCAATAATAATAATAACATGATTAATCCTCAATGGGGATTTAATCGAATAACAAAATAATAAGAATTCTCTTCGCAGTTACATTATTTCAACATGAAGCAGGTTACAGATCTGCATTCTATGGGCTCAGATATGCCATAGAAATTATGGTATGGTTACATTGTTGTCTTGATGGATACTCTTGCTTGTTGGGTGGTGAATTCTTAAGGCATTCTTGGTATGGTTGTTGTGATGTGATTTGTGTTGGCTGGTGGAGTGAGAAACACTCTTATTATTCAGTGTTGATATGATTTCTATAGTATATTGATTGCTTATACATGATTGAGTAACATTCATATTGTATTGTTGAGGAGCATGAGTAAGTTATTAGAGAGATTGGATGTGTTGTGACTGGTTATGGGTCATATTGGACAGTGAGAGACAGAAGAGAATGTGATTGAATATTGCAGAGGATCTGAGTGTGTGGTGAAAATAAAACCCTAATTGCTTAGAAGTGATACACAAGTTGTAGTATAGACTGGCCGCGTACATACACGAGTTGTACTACTAGTAGGGCGCCTACATACGCGTGATGCAATACCAACAGGTCACGTACCTGTTGATAGATTGATATCTATTGAGGATTGTTGCCTCATATCAGTTGGTGCTGAGGGTGTAAGATGAGTCTTGCATTATAGAGATGGTGCTCTTGTAGAGTTGTACTCTATTCAATTGTTGCTGATAAACCCAAGAATTGTAGTCCGAAATAAAAATAAAATTGTACATACATCTTGTGTTCCTTGTGGTGATGATTTGTTGATGATATATTTATGATATATGTTGTTGATATATGTTCACATTTAACTGGTTATAAATGACAACAATATGTAATGAGTAAATGGTGATTGCTAACTAATGAGTTTTGTGAAGGGGAAGTTTTGGGGAAAATAGCCCTACATTGTTCACCCCCCCCCCTCTTAGTGTAGTCGGTGTGTCCAACAAAGTAATGGGGATCTAGGACATGCGGTTGATAGAAAAAATACCCACACAGAGAACTATATCCACGCAAACTCCCATCACCACCCCAACCAGAAACTAGGTGTCCTAAAAACTTTAGCCAAAAGAGCCATAAGAATCTCTGATGAGGCACACCTAGATAAATAAATATATCACCTTACCAAGAATTCTAAGAACATAGGTTATAAACACAAATACATTAAGAATGCAATAAACATAGCCCTAGAAAAAACCCACAATAATCCCAACGTCCCAAAAGACCAGAACCCTAATAGAGATGCCTACCTTCCTTACATCCAAGGAGTGATCGATATGATGAAAGAGTCCTCAACAAAAAAGAGATTAATAGCTCCTTCAAACTACTTGAAACCATCAAACATAATATGATATCCATCAAAGACAAACTTGACCCTCATAAAGGCAAAGGAATCTACAAAATAGAGTGTTGATGCGGAGAATGCTACATCGGTCAAACTGGTTGCTCCTTCCAGATTAGGATAAAGAGCATGGAGATGACATTAAGAATGAACGCGTCTGCACCTCTGCCCTAACAGAACACTCCCTTATAAAAAAACACCATGTTTGCCTAGAAGACACCAAAATCATCACCAAAGAAAATCACCTCTTTAAATGACGTATTATAGAAGCTATTGAAATCCAAAAACATCCTAGTAACCTAAACAAAGATAGTGGGTTAGAACTAAGTGGAAATTCGTTCCTTTTGATTCATAAAAATAATAATAATAATTGATAATTATTTATAGAATCTAATACTAAAAATTAATTTATTAAATCTAGTTTTATTAATAACCCTACCTAATTAATAATCACACCCAAATAAAAAACACTTATTAAAATAAACAATCTTATTAAAGACTATTAAAGGGCTTATGAAGAGAAATGCTCATAATTAAAACAATAAAAATTAAAATTAACCTAGTTTAGAATAGCTTAATAATTGAACCCTAATAGACTCTTTAATTATTAACCTAGTTGATTAAAATTAAAATTAAAAACATTGAATTAATACAATAAAAAAATAGAATAAACATTAAACCTTAATAACAAAAATGGAAAACCCTAAAAACTTAATAATTAACATAATACCTAATAATTGAACCCTAATAAACTCTTTAATTAACATAATTCCTAGAACTTATGAACATAGTTAATTAAAATTAAAAACATTGAATTAATAATAACTTAGAATAAACATTAAACCTAAATAACAAAAATGGAAAACCCTAAAAAACTTAATCAAGAATAATTTTAAATAAAGAATTTTACTAAAATCCTATCCAACACCTAGGTTTCCCCTCACCTCCATTAATTAATACCAACTCTTCTCATCATTTGAACCCGGGATTCATGTCCTGAAGATGGATCTTGATTTGGATCCGAAACGTCGATGATCTATTGAAAAAACTGTGGCTATTTCGATCAATCCTGAAATGAAGGATGTTGTTAAACATGAAGTCCTACCAAATAAGGAAGAACCAAAGAAAATAGAGTTTGAGTCAAAGGATTATGAATCCAACTCTATAGAAGAACATGAATCACAAGAAGAAGATCGTCATACTCTAGTATTGAGGAGATCGGTGCGGGAAATAAGGCTACCAGAAAGGTATACTCCATCTGATTTCCAATCAAAATTTTCTTTGTCTATTACTTATGATGATCCTAGAACTGTTAGGGAAGCAGTGGATTCAGAGGATGAAAAAACTTGGAGAAAGGCCATGGTTGAAGAAATGAAATCCTTGGATAATAATGAGGCTCGGGATCTAGTGGATTTGTCGATTGGAATAAATACCATTGGAAGAAAATGGGTATTTGAAAAGAAGCTGAATGCAAAATGAAAAGTGGAGAAATACAAAGCTTGGTTGGTAGCAAAGGATTATTCCCAAGTTGAGGGAATTGATTTTGGTGATATTTTTTCTCCTATTGCCAACTTCTATTAGATTTCTATTATCTATTGCTGTTGCATTTGATTTTGAAGTAGAACAATTGGATATGAAGAAAACATTCCTACATGGGGATATGGAAGAATAAATCTATATGAAGCAACCAAAAGGCTTTGTTGTGAAGGGAAAGAAGGAGCTGGTATGCAAGTTGAAAAATTCCCTGTATGGTTTAAAACAATCACTAAGGATGTGGTATAAAAAATTTGATACTTGTATGTTGGGACTTTGCTTCAAAAGAATCAAAGCAGATCACTGTGTGTATTTTAAAATAATTGGTGATCATTTGATTTATTTGGTATTGTATATGGATGACATGTCACTGATAGGAAACAACAAGGAGATTATCCAAGATGTGAAAACTCAGTTGTCCTCTAAATTTGACATGAAGGATCTTGGTGCTACAAATTTCATTTTGGGCGTGGAAATTAAAAGAGATCAGGAAAAGAGGAAACTCAAGTTAAAATCTACATTTGGTATCATAGAAAATATGTCAAGACAATATTGTAGAGGTTTAATATGTAGGAATGTAAGCCGGTTAGGGTCCTTATTCCTGTAGGTGTAAAGTTAACTACAGAACAATTTCCCAAGACACAAGAAGAGGAGGAGGACATGTCTCATGTTCCTTATGCGAGTGTGGTTGGCAGTTTGATGTATGCAATGGTATGTACTAGATCATACATTGCACATGCATTGGGAGTTTTGAGTAGGTATATGTCAAAACTAGTGAAGGAACATTGAACAACAGTAAAGAGGGTTTTCAAGTATTTGTGTGGTACTGCTAGCTATGGATTGTGCTACCAGGGAAGACTAGGATTGGAAAGAGTGTTGGATATACATGTATTTGTGGATGCAGACTAGGCTAGAGATATGGATCATAAAATATCTACAAGAGGGTATGTGTTTAACCTGTTTGGAGGAGATATCAGTTGGATGAGCACAAGACAATCTGTAGTGGCACTTTCAACTACAGAAGTTGAATACATGGAATCCACTCATGTAAGAAAGGAAGAAATATGGTTACAAATATTGTGTTCATGTATTGGGTTGGTACAACAAGTTGTAAGGATAGATTGTGATAGTCAGAGTGCAATTTTTCTGGCGAAGAACCCGACTTATCATTCAAAGACAAAGCATATTAATGTTCAATATCACTTTGTGAGAGACATGGTTGAAGAAAAGAAAGTATTGTTGATGAAGGTGGACACTTTGAAGAATGTTGCAGATTCATTAAAAAAATATGTGAGCACTGAGAATTTCTCTTGGTGTAGAGGATCTATGGGCATTGTTTCCCTAGATTGTTGACTATGTAACCCTATAACCCCTAGTATGCAAAGAAAAAAAATAGTGGGAGAATGTTGGGTATGTATTATATTCTTTGCACGACTAGCTATAGTGTCTGCTTTTGTATTGGTAATGTTTTTTTTCCTCAGGAAACATGTTGAATTTTTTTCCTCGAGAAATGTGTTGCATTGTTTTGCCTCATTTTTCATGTCGCCTCAATTTTTGTGTCCATTGTTGGGCGATTTTTCGGCACATGATTTTTTTCTGATGGTTTCTATTTTCAGTTAAGGAATTATGGTTGTTGGCTAATCCAAGTCATTGTGTTAGGGTTTTGGATGCCGCTGGCTCCTACATGTATATTGTATTGTAAACAATGTATGATATGAATGAATACAAAATATGATAGTTTTCCCGGTTTCGGTTTCCAGGGAAAAGTATCTATGTAAAGTGTGTATTTTTCATTGTATATTTTCTATTCTTTTACTAAAAATTTGTTTGCAGTAAATAATTGTACGAGTTTAAAATTTACATTTGGTATCAGAGAAATTATTGGCTTCAGGGGGACACCTTTGTGGTCAAGTGTTTGGCTCGGGACTGTGATAAGCCTTGTTACAGTGGGAGATCTTCGGTATTGATTCTTCAGGTGAAGAGAAATGGCAAGTAGTTCAAAAATGGAGATCAAGAAATTTAATGGGAAAATTTTTGTGCTATGGAAGCTCAAGATGGAAGATCTATTGGTGGACAAATATCAGTGTATTGCGGTGGATCCAGGTACTTCACCTACAAGAAATTCAACAGATGATTGGAAAAAATTAGATCGGAAGGAAAAGAGCACAATCCGACCGTGTCTCCCAGATTCAGTATCATTGAATGTGTCATAGGAAGATACAACCAAGGATTTAGAGGATAAGTTGGGGAAGTTGTATCAGTCTAAGTCCCTAGTAAATAAAATATTCCTGAGAAAGAAGTTGTATAACCCGAGGATGAGATAGGGAGACTCGGTGGCAGAGCATTTGAATGCCTTCAATATTGTGGTAAGTCAGATAGTATATGTTGAGATTAAAATTTCAGATGAAGATAAGTGTATCAGTTTGTTGTTCTCTTTAACAGACTTGTGGGATAGTTTGGTTGTGGCCATAGGAAGTAATACAAGTACCTTGAAGTTTGATGAATTGGTCTCATACTTGTTGTTGGAGAAGATGAGATGGAAGAACATGGAAGGATAGAGAACAAATGCATTATATGCAAGATGATTCTCCGAGGAAAGAAATAGATCTAAGTCCTCAAGTGGGATATATAAGTCTAAGGGTAAATATAAATCTCTCAGAAATTTTGTAAGGGTATGTTGGAGATGTGGAAAAGAAGGGCACTACAAGAAGCAATGTAGATCCAGAGTTGACAAAAATAAGGGATCTGACGAAGCTCCCTCTACATAAGAAAAGACCTCCAAAAAAGGAGGGCATGTTTACTTGTCTTCTTCAAGAACACATATAGATCATGATGCATGGTTGGTTGACTCAGATGCATACTTTCATATGAATCCCCACAGGGAGTGGTTCTGTGAATATGAAATGTATGATGGAGGTAATGTTTTCCTAGGTGATGACTCGACAACCATAATCATAGGATGAGTAAAAGTCAAATTGAGGCTCATAGATGGAAGGATTAGAACACTACCTGGTGTTCTACACATCTCAGGTTTGGCAAAAAATTTGTTTTATATAAGAAAAATGGACGATGTTGTGGTAAAAACAATATTTGAAAAGGAAACCTGTAGGATTGTTCGAGGATCAATGGTGTTGTTGAAAGGAGTTCGGTTTGGAACTCTGTATAAGCTACAAAGAATCATTGTTAGTGATGGGTGTAATAGTTCCATTGTTATTGATATTGGAGTTGAATAAGAAAGAAATCCTACAGTCTCTGGAGAAAATGTTATGTCGTGGCATCAAAGACTGGGGCATATCAGAGAGAAGGGTCTTCAACTACTACATGGTAAAGGTATGGTTGAAGGTATGTTTAGCTGCTCTCTGGATTTTGATTTATGTGGACATTGTTTATATGGGAAGCAGAATCGGGTAAGATTCCCCTATGGTGCAACAAGGGCAGAAGGAATTTTACAACTAGTTCACAGTGATTTGTTTGGACCTGTGTCGGTTCCATGATTGGGAAAATTTGTGTACTATGTTTCATTTATAGATGACTTATTGAGGAATAATTCGATATATTTCCTCAGGAAGAAATATGAAGTCTTTGATAGGTTTAAATAGTTTAAGGCTCTTGTTGAGAAGCAATCAGAGAAAATAATTAAGGTGTTGAGGACAGATAATGGCAGAGATTTCCGCAGGAATGAATTTGAATAATTATGTAAAAAGTGTGGTATAGCAAGACAAAACAATACTCCATATACACCTCAAAAGAATGGATTTGCATAAAGGATCAATAGGACGTTGATGGAAAAATGAAGGTGCATGCTCAATGGTGTCGAGTTAGGGAAATAATTATGGGTAGAGGCAATGGGTATTGCATGTTACCTGGTCAATAGATCACCCTCATCAACACTGGATGCCAATACTCCATAAGAGGTATGGAATGGTAAGAAACCTTCTCTCACACATATCAAGGTATTTGACTGTGAGGCATATGTTCATGTTCCAAAGGAAAACAAGAGTAAGCTAGATAAGAAGGCTGGAAAGTGTATCTTTATTGGGTATAAAGATTGTCTCAAAGGTTATAAGTTTTGGAACCTAGAAACTAAGAAGGTTGTGTAGCCGATATGTGGTATTTAGAGAAATGAAGGATTTTGTTAAACATGAATTCCTACCAAGTAAGGAAGAACCATAGAAAATAGAGCTTGAGCCAAAGGATGATGAATCAAACTCTATAGAAGAACATGAATCAAAAGAAGAAGATCCTCATACTCCAATATTGAGGAGATCGATGTAGCAAAAAAGAATACTGGAAAGGTATACTCCATATTATTTTTGTTCAATTTTTTCTTTGTTTATTATTGATGATGATCCTAGAACTGTTAGGGAAGAAGTGGATTCAAAGGATGGAAAACTCTGGAGAAAGGCCATGGTTGAAGAAATGACAGCCTTGGATAAGAATGAGGCTTGGGATCTAGTGGAGTTTCCAACTGGAAGAAATCCCATTGGAAACAAATGGGTATTTAAAAAGAAGTTGAATGTAGAAGGAAAAAGGGAGAAATAAAAATCTCAATTAGTAGCAAAGGGTTATTCCTAGGTTGAGGGAATTGATTTTGGTGAGTTTTTTTCTCCTGTTTTAAGGTTAAATTCTATTAGATTTTTGTTATCTATTGTTGTTGCATTTGAATTTGAAGTAGAACATATAGATGTTAAGACAGCATTCCTACATGGGGATATGGAAGAAGAAATCTATATGAAGTAACTAGAAGGCTTTGTTGTGAAGGGAAAGAAGGAGTTGGTATGCAAGCTGAAAAAATCTCTGTATGGTTTAAAACTATCACCAAGGATGTGGTATCAAAAATTTGATACTTATATGTTGGGATTTGGCTTCACAAGAAGCAAAGAGGATCATTGTGTGTATTTTAAATTAATTAGTGATCGTTTGATTTATTTGGTCTTATATGTGGATGACATGTTGTTGATAGGAAACAATAAGGAGATTATCCATGATGTGAAAAATCAGTTGTCCTCTAAATTTGACATGAAGGATCTCAGTGTTGCAAAATTAATTTTGGGAATGAAAATTAAAAGAGATCGGGAAGAGAGGAAACTCAAGTTAAAATCTACATTTGGTATCATAGAAAATATGTCGAGACGATATTGTAGAGGTTTAATATGCAGGAATGTAAACTGGTCAGGGTCCCTATTCCTATAGGTGTAAAGTTATCTGTGGATCAGTGTCCCAAGACACAAGAAGAGGAGGAGAAAATATCTCATGTTCCTCATGCGAGTGTGGTTAGAAATTTAATGTATGCAATGGTATGTACTAGACCAGACATTGCACATGCGGTGGTATTTTTGAGCAAGTATATGTCAAAACCAGGGAAGGAGCATTGGACAACAATAAATAGGGTTTTCATTTATTTGTGTGGCACTGATATCTATGGATTGTGCTACCAAGGAAGACTAGGATTGGATAGAGTGTTGGATATACATGGCTTTGTGGATGTAGACTGGGCTGGAGATATGGATGGTAGAAGATCTACAAGAGGGTATGTGTTTAACCTGTTTGGAGGAGAAATCAGTTAGATGAGCAAAAGACAATCTGTAGTGGCACTTTCAACTACATAAGTTGAATACATGGCAGCCACTCATGCAAGCAAAGAAGCAGTATGGCCACAAATATTGTGTTCAGGTATTGGGTTGGTAGAACAAGTTGTAAGGATAGATTGTGACAGTCAGAGTGCGATTTTTTTGATGAAGAACCTCGCTTATCATTCGAAGACAGAGCATATTGATCTTCAATATCACTTTGTGAGAGACATGGTTGAAGAAAAGAAAGTGTTGCTAATGAAGGTGGACACTTTGAAGAATGTTGCAGATTCATTAAGAAAATCTGTGAGCACTGAGAAGTCCTCTTGCTGTAGAGGATCTATGCGCATGGTTGCCCTGGATCGTTGACTATGTAACCCTGTAACCCCCTGTATGCAAAGAACAAAAAGTGGGATAATGTTGGGTATGTGTTATATTCTTTGCATGACTAGATATAGTGTCTGCTTTTGCCTCGGGAAATGTGTCACATTGTTTTCCTCATTTTTCGTGTCCATTGTTGGGCAGTTTTTCGGCACATTGTTTTTTGTCGATGGTTTTCTATTTCGGGTTAATGAATTAGGGTTGTTGACTAATCTAGGTCATTGGGTTAGGGTTTTGGATTTCGCTGGCTCTTATATGTATATTTTATTGTAAACAATGTATGATATGAATGAATATAAAATATGTGTGTTTTCCCGATTTGGGTTTCCAGGGAAAAATATATGTGTAATGTGTGTATTTTCCATTGTATCTTTTTTGTTCTTTTATTGAAAATCTCTTTGCAGTAAATAATTGTACAAGGTTAAAATCTACAACATATGCAGTCCATTCATTTCAAACGGACATGCTTCAATCATTTATGTTAGCTTTCTCTTAGTTCCTGTGGCTAGTTGAACTAACTATGATTTTGCATGCTTTTTCCTTTGTAAAGCACATGCTTCAACAAATTGGGCCGAAATATAGATAAGGTTAGAACCATGTTCAATCAAAACATAAATGCGTTGTTTTTAAATTATACCTTCGAGCTCCACCATAGAAGATTGGTGATTTTCTTGCCAAATATTGACAACTGCATAGATTCGTGACACATTCTTGGCCACGTCATTAACAATAGTAGCTCCCTAAACATGGTAAACCATTTTACTATCATGTTGTGTATGAGGGAAGTCCCTCAACATATGTGCCTTTCCACAACCCCAACATTGTAGAGATCCTTTCTTCTGCTCCTCCATCTTTTCCATTACTTGCTATGTTGTTTGTTCCCACTTTGAGATGCAAAWTTCTGCTAGTTCATACTTCTAGCTGGATGACAGAACTCAACACCTGTTTTTTTTTTTTTATTGGGATGGTTTAAATATCTTCCTTGGAAATCTAGGATTATCKTTTCTCTTCCAATCCTTAAGAGGCTCTTTWCTATGCGTGGATTGGTCATAACAACACTTGGCCTTTCTAATGGTGTCCTCTAATGTCTTAGGATTTTCAAACTCAATCCTATCCTAGTAGGACTCTAGTAATCCATCGAGGAAGCGTTGTATCCTTTATTTCTTGTCCTTGAGGTASGGAACATACCTCAATGACTCCAATAACATCTTGGCATAAACATCCATGGTAAGTTTTCTTGACTTATGTTTGTGGAACTCCTTAATCTTACTATCATAATACTTTTATGATAAATATTCCTTCCTGAATTATTTATCGAATTGTTTCTCGGTCATATTACTTTCCTTTAATCCCTTAAAAACCTTGAGGTATTCCCACCATATGGAAGCTCCTCAATTCAAATTTAAAATGACTATCTTTTCCTTTGTATTTTTTAAGTAATTATGCACTCGAAAATACTTCATTAATCCTAACAACCAAGCCTCAAACTCTTCTCCTTTCTTGATTTCTCCATCAAAGGTAGGTGGCTTTTCCTTCTTGAATTCTTCTGTCATAGAACTATGAGAGTGTCTCTTATTCTTCTTGGGAATACTTGACCCAATGTCACTACTTGACAACTCTGGTGTAGCGGTCTTTCCACTAGATAACTCGGTAGAAGTGTCTCCACCGACTCTGCTTCTCCTAGCATCCCTGAGCCTTTTTTTGGAAGAACTCATTACCACATTACTGTGATTTAGCCCATGCTTTTGAATATCTAATGGGCTATGTAGCTTCTCTGATTGTTCTCATTTTTCATTTCTAGTAGCTAGACCTTGTTTCAAGTGCTTTTGAATTTCAGACAAACTCTGCAGTAGTATTTCATTTAATTCTGCCTGCTCAGCTTGAGACCCAATAATCCTCTCATTGTCTGCCTTTAGACTCCTTACTATGGCTACCAAATATAGAGGGGTTTCTCAATCCCTCCTACCATAATATTCTTCACTTCAAAAATGTGAGGTTTCCTCCATATTGTGTTGCACCATTCACTTTTATTTTCCCATCTCAGTATCTCCTATCAGTTGAAAACAAAAATCCATTATTAGCAAACCACATTTCAAATTATTTGCATAAAGACTCTTGACATGGTTTAACAACAAATAACAACCTCCCCCATTCTCCTCAAATCACTCGACATGTGGGGTCTATAGTATATCTACTAATGAGATCTCATCTGTTGGACTCCTTAGCAGATCAACGATTCTCGGTCACTCAAGCTCTAGCCATCGACATATACTTCCTTTCATAGCCTCGTGACTTCTTTGAACAATCCTTTCTGAACTAGTATTTTTCGATGGATTCGACAGTCATCTTAACCCCATATCTAATGGTTAGGGATATCTCATATGTCATACCCACTCGATGGTTAACCAAGCTCACGACTCCGATAAGGCTCTCTTATCAGATGGACCCATGATGAAATTGATGGCTCAGATCCCATCAGCTAATTTTCCAACAGATGTACGACTCTGGTTCTCTCAAACCTTTTTCATTGGGACTTCTTCTTCAGAAGGTCCTTCCACTCATTCTCTATGGATATTTACAAATGCCACTTTCTGACAAGCTTGGAATATTAACTCATGATGGATGTACAGTCTATATATAATTGGTCTAACTTCCAGGTAAATCGATGGCTCTTGTTGACTTAAATTTCCCATCAAAAATTTCACCTTAGCATGTCTCCATGGTTTTTACGATAGGATTTCTTTGAATCTCAAATATTTGATGAACGGTTGAGATCGACTCTTCGCCTCAAATCTAGAACTAGGGTTTATTCTTGGGTTTTTCTCAAGGATTTCAACAGGGTTATAGGGCATAGCAAGGTGAATAGGCCCTTAACCTTCTTAGTATTACTATCAATTTTTTCACCTTGAATATGCAGACTCTTGGCTCTCACCCTCAACACACAGATGACGCCTTCCAACGCCCCCCGAAGTAATGATTTTGTCATCCTGCAAACTTTCCATTCAACGACTTGGGGAAAAAATCAGGGTTGCGGGCCTCCATTAGACTTGTCATACACATTTTCCACAAACAACTGATTAATCCTTGGAAGAACCCCATGTTACAAACATTCCTCAAGTTTCAATATTAAAATCAACATGCTAGACTTATTTTCACAACATAATACAATTCATTTTCATTAAAATAATTGATAGATTCATTTAAGAAACACTTATTTTTTTTAGGTCAAACTCCAATCCTGCCAATTGGCCGAGGGTGATTGCCTTTCCACCCAACCGTAATCTTTGTTGCACCTTTTCTTTCTACAATAGGCCAACCCTGTGCGCCATGATACCATCATGGGACTTGTACACCAGTTGGATACTAGGTTAAGGATTTGTCTAGGAAGGTTACTCTCCTTCACCACATTGGCAACAAAAGAAATCACATCTTCCCATTGAGCCTAGGGCCTCCATGATCTTACCAGGTGCCTTCCCAATTAGCTTTCCTCTGCATCATGGAGTCCCTTCACTGCTTCATATTCCCTCAACGCCCTCCCCTTATCATTTTTCAGTTTCTTTCCAACAAGAACCAACCCACGACCCTCTCGACTCCAGTTTGTATCTGGGTATTCTCTATCCAATGTTGACCAATAATGTTATGGGAAAGCTTCTAGTTCTCTTCACATAACGTCCCAGTTTTATTTTTTCTCGTTTGGTTTGGGTTCTCTTTGTCGATCCTTGTTATGACCCTAAATTGAACCATACATGCATACCTGGAATTAGTCCCTCTTACTTGCCATTTTTGCCAAGCCATCACTAAGCAACTCTTCTTAAAAACACTATTTTTGAAGATGTACGCACACTGAACCGTTAATGCCTGCGTACACACACTTGCTGCACCACTACATCTCGCGTACGTACGCTAGTTGCACCATTACAACCCACGTATACTCACAAAAGTTGTAAAAATTAAAAAGTTGTAAGGAATTCGTTGAGATTACAGGCTATTGGGTAGTTTCCCAACTGTCCTACCGCCTATAGCCCGTCACCCAACCGAATAACCATCCTTTTGTCATATAAAAGGAGGTGTTGGGGTCTCGTTCAAAAGCTAAGCATAAGAACAATGAAACTCTACCCATTTCACTTTCCCCTCTTGCCCCAAGAATTTGTAGCCACATTGTGAGTTTTGAGCCATAATTCCCCATTCTTGCCTTTTTCCTCATTCATAAGCTTATGCCATTTACCTAGAGATAATTGTGAGAGGAGAAAGATACGTGGAAGCGCAGTTGGATCTTGGTGAAGAGGATCCCAGACCAGGTTTGAGGAGCAGTCCCAAATATGATGTGTTCAATATTTATGTTTGATTTATATTTGATTATGAAATCTAACTCACTAATTCATATACAAGATGCATGTTCGTAGTTCTTTGTTTGTATGTTTATGAATACAGGTTGGCCTTGGGAGGATATTTGTAGTCGAGGAACAACCGAACACGAAAGGATTGACACCAAACGCGGAGTTTAAGGTAGAGTTACCAGATCTTTTTACTTTGTGTTTTATGCATGAATGTGGGGTGTATTTGGGGTAGTTGTGAAAGAGTAGGAGACTTTAGATGGTTATCTCTGCCTACATGTTGAACCCTAGTGTATTCCACAGGGGGGTTTTCCTTCTATAACAGAATTGGCAACCATACTGGGGAAGCCTCTAGGGTTTTTAGGGGATATCATTTTGGGTGTTTTAATTGGTTTTGATTACCTTTTTGAGTTTTTTGTAAGTTGTTGTGTTTTTGAGGGATTTTGGTCTGCCATACTAGTACTCCATGCCTTGTCAGCCTTGGTTGTTAGTTTTCTTTTTGAGAAGTTACAGATGTGTACACGGCCTGTAGTGGGTCTGCACGCGTACATACGTGCCCTACCTTTGGATAGCCTGCATACATATGCAAGTTGTTTAAGTGTCAATAGTGTGCCTGTGTCAAGAAAGTCTTTCTTCAAGAAGAGGCAATCAACCTCTTCCCTGATTGAAGTCATACTTATTAGGGATTTTCTTGATCTAGTCCCGGTCTCTGTTGTTACAGTATTTAGCCTAGGTTTGACGTCAGTTAGCTTATTTCTTTGTCAAGATTTCTTGTGTTTTCTTAGTAAGGGGTTGAGACGAGTTTGTGAGTCTTTTCTGATCCATTTATTTAGTATTGTCAGTGACTCCCTGCGATCCGCAGTAGACCTAAAGTCAGTTTTTGGTCTTGTCTTGTCTTGTCTTCACTTTTTTCCCTTTCACTTGCTTTAAAGGAAAAGAAAAATAAGTTATTTCAAGTTTCTTATTTTGAAGCATACAAAAAAAAAAATCATTTTGTTTGTTTGTTTGGTAAGTAGTTAGGTTAGTTGTCTTTACTTATCAGGAGAAAGAGTGTTTTCTTAAGTTCTTTATTGAATGATTAGAACACTTAAGTAGCTCATAGTCGAGCGAAATCTTTTTTTGGGTTTTTCTTTTCAAAGATCTTAGAAAAAGTAGGTACGAAAAGTTGGTTAAAGAGTGTAAATTTGCAAATCTTTATTTGTCAAAAAGAAGTAGTTTGCTTTCAGTTTCATTTAATGATATTCTCTCTCATCTCTTAAAATATGCCACTAGTTTCATTTTCGTTTCCTTGACTTTAAGACAAACCACTTAAAATTAACGCTTAATTAAAATTTATTAGACTTTATGTTTGTAGGGTCCATCAACTAGTCTAGGCTAGAGCCTTGATTTAGGTTGGAGAGGAAAATCTTCGAGGCTATAAAAAAAACATAAAAGTGTGTTCTAGGGACTGTAAAAAGTCCAGTAAACATGAAATTTATCTGGGACCCCCCTCTAACATAGGGGCTAAACATGAGGTCGCATGCAGAAAGGTAGCGGAGATAACCCCTCCAAAGCTGGACCAAGCGTAGTGGGGAACACATATAGAGGACTTGTCTTGGGATTCTGTTGATCACATTTGAAACGGAGCTTTGTGGGTCTCGAATCCGTTCGAGGTCCTCATTCATCTTCTAGAACACTTGCTTTTGATACCCTCGATAGGTTTTGGGCTTGATACCCTGTTCATTGCGGTCCACCCGACTGTCGACTGTGCCTGCCCGGTGACTGTTTGCGCACTAGCAACCTAGTTGCCTTTATTTTAGTGACTTACATAGATGATTGCGGGGGTATATTGTGGTACCTAGGACAAACATCGGGCCATTCTTTGCAGAGTATACATGAAGGGTGCTTCCGTATTCGAGTTTCACTTGCTCTGGTAAGTTGCTCTAGTGTTGGCTGGTGTAAATGTTCTTCCAAATAGATAGTGGTTTGATTTCTTTGTCTCATAGGAACTCTTTCTAGTGTGTGTTGGTTTTCAACGTTAGTAAAATCCCTAGTGTTTCGTTGATCTTCTCACAAAGTGGAAGATCAAGAGCTTCGTCGGTCGCGAAGGATTCAGGGCCTATTGCCAGTTGAATTAGAGCCACCCCCGCCACCGCAAAGGAGAATACTTGACCACCAAGGGTCATTTGAGGTGACCGGGCCGCAGGAAACTGTACCTGAACCATCCCTGAGAGCTTACATCCAGAGGAGCTTACTATTTCTGACCTTGGAGTGGAAGCTCTCAGACATTATAACCCTCCGATCACTGACTTGTCGACACCAATTTTGATACAAGTTGTCCCCCCAAGGATAACTCATCACGAGCACCAGATAGTTTTACAAGCAGCGATGGAAGAAAACGTTGCTACTTCGTCAGGGAGTCATCACACTCCCTCTACGACTACCACTACAGGGGGTGTTTCACCTCCTAACCCACCTTCGTCAATCCGGACCACCATGGTCTCGATTGCCTCTACTTCGGGAAGTGGTATGATTCTGTCTATGGTGGTGATCACCGCTTCGTTCACCCATAGTGCAACAGGTGCTCCGTTCTCATACGGGATGCCTGTATTTGATAAAAACTCTGTCATGTCCTACTCCACCCTACAGACCTTGGGTCTGGGGGCAGGGAGCTCTAATGCTCCTCTGCAAGGGTCCATGGGGGGCACCTTATCCCCCTATAATGCTTTCCCTTATGGTGGGGGTCATATAAATCTGTTGTCCCTCTCGCTAGGTTGTGCTCCCCAGCAGTCCGCCTAGCCGAACATGAACTACAACTTGTTCGAAGCAGGTAGTCAAGGACTTTGTTCCAACACCATGCCAGTGGGTTCTTTGTCATTCTCTTTGTTTGGTGCATTTGGTAACAATGAATTCTCATCATTTTTCATCTTGGTCAGGGGCAACCCTAGTTTTGGATCACAAAATCTTGTGCAGGGTACTATTCCTACGCAAGGGGAAAATACCTCTCAAGGACCCTAGAATCCATGGTAAGGATTGATCCCCTCATCAAGTATGTCGATCAAGGGCAACCCCTTCCATGGCCAATGGAACCATGGAAAAGGCTTAGTACCTATGCCCATCGGATCGACAGGGGGAAACCCTTTCCATAACCTTTGGAACACAACGTCGAGAGAAATCCCTTCTCAGCCCTCAATTTCCAATTACGGGAGTCAGTCGATGATGTCTCAACAAGCACAATATCTGTACGTTGGCCACGACCATGGTTTTTACCCGAACCCT